>CAUYLG010028889.1:0-103685 GCA_963573385.1 Cacajao melanocephalus
TGACTCCTGGCCTCAGGTGATCCACTCACCTTGGCCTCCCAAAGTGCTGGGATTACAGGCATGAGCCACCGCACCTGGCCTTTTTTTTTTTAAGACAGAGTCTTGCTTTGTCACCCAGGCTGCAGTGCAGTAGCACAATCTTGGCTCACTGTAACCTCCACCCTCTGGGCTCAAGTGATCCTCCCATCTCAGTCCAAGTAGCTGGGACTAAAGGCAGGAGCCACCACACCCAGCTAATTGTTGTACTTTTTCTAGAGACAAGGTTTCACTATGTTGCCCAGGCTGGTCTCGAACTCTTGGCCTCAAGCTATCTGCCTCAGTTGGGATTATGGGTATTAGCCATTGCACCTGGCCAAATTTTACTTTTTAAAATACACACACAGAATATCTGTGTGCCTGGCACTGTAACACGCCATTTACAAGATCTCTAATACAGAGTTGGGATGAAAACATTTATTCACTCAATAGCTGACACAAGAATACCTCTCGTGTGCTGAATTGTGTCCTGTCAAAATTCATATGTTGAAGTCCTAGCCCCAGTAACTCAGAATATGGCTGTATTTGGAGACGGGGTCTTTAAAGAGGTAATTAAGTTAAAAAGAGACCATTAAGTTAAAACGAGGACTGCTGTCCTCATAAGAAGTTAGGCTACCAATTAGTAACAAAAAAGCCAGCCACGGTGGTGTACATCTGCAGTCCCAGATACTAGGGAAGATAAAGTGGGAGGATCTCATGATCTCAGGAGTACAAGGCTGCCATAAGCTATAATCCTGCTACTGTTCTCCAGCCTGGATGACAGAGCAAGACTCTGTCTCAAAAAAACCAAATAAGGAAAGCCAACCAAAGAACCAAATTAAAAAATGAACAAAAGGCTTGAACAGACATTTCCCCAAAGAAGATATACCAATGGCCAAAAAGCAAATGAAAAGATGCTCAACATCACCAATTATCACAAAAAGGCAAATTAAAGGCACAATGAGATACCACCTTACACCCATTAGGATGACCACTATTAAAAACAAAAACAAAAACAAAAAACAGGCTGGGCGTGGTGGCTCACACCTGTAATCCCAGCACTTTGTGGGGGCTGACGTGGGCAGATCACCTGAAGTCGGGAGTTCAAGACCAGCCTGACCAGCATGGAGAAACCCCAACTCTACTAAAAAAAACGCACACACAAAAATTAGCCAGGCATGGTGGCACATGGCTATAATCCCAGCTACTTGGGAGGCTGAGGCAGGAGAATGGCTTGAACCTGGGAGGCGGAGGTTGCAGTGAGCCAAGATCGCACCACTGCACTCCAGCCTGGGCAACAAGAGTGAAACTTCGTCTCAAAAAAACAACCCAGAAAATAACAAGTGTTGACAAGGATGTGGAGAAACAGAAACAGCTGACGAGACTGTAAAATGGTACAGCCATTAGAGAAAACAATATGAATTACCATATGATCCAGCGATCCCATGTACAGGTATACACTCAAAAGAACTGAAATCAGGATCACAAAGAGATATTTGCACACTCATGTTCAATGCAGCACTATTCACAATAGTCAAGAGGCACAAGCAACCTAAAAGCCCATTGACCAATAAGTGGATAAACAAAATGTGGTGTATACCTACAATGGAATATTATTCAGCCTTGAGAAGACTGGACATGCCAGACACAGTGGCTCATGCCTGTAATCCCAGCATTCTGGGAGGCCGAGGCAGGCAGATTGCCTGAGCTCAGAAGTTCAAGACCAGGCTGGGCAACAAGGCAAAATCCAGTCTTTACAAAAAATATACAAAAATCAGCTAGGCATGTTGGTGTGTGCGTGCAGTCCCAGCTACTCACAGGGCTGAGGTGGGAAGATCACTTGGGCCCAGAAGGTCAAGGCTGCAATGAGCCATGATCACGTCACTGCACTCCAGCCTGGGCAACAGAGCAAGACCCTGTCTCTAATAAAAGAAAAAAAAGACCAAGCGCAGTGACTCATGCCTGTAATCCCAGCACTCTGAGAGGCTGAGACAGGTGGATCACGAGGTCAGGAGATCAAGATCATCTTAGTGAAACCCTGTCTCTACTAAAAATACAAAAATTAGCCAGGTGTGGTAGTGCACGCCTGTAGTCCCAGCTACTCAGGAGGCTGGGGCAGGAAAATCGCTTCAATCAGGGAGTTGGAGGCTGCAGTGAGTCAAGATCATGCCACTTGCACTCCAGCCTAGTGACAGAGCAAGACTCTGTCAAAAAAAAAAAAAAGGAAAAAAAAGACAGGACATTCTGACAAATGCTGCAAAATGGATAAACCTTGAAGGCATTATAGTAAGTGAAATAAGCCAGTCACAAAAGGACACATACTGTATGTGTTCCACTTATATGAGGTACCTAGAATAGTCAAATTCACAGAGACTAAAGGTGGAATGGTGGTTGCCAGGGGCGGAAGAGACAGAGAAACAGAGTTACTGTTCAATAGGTATGGAGTCTCAGTCATGCAAGAAAAAAACTTCTAGAGATTTGCTGTACAACATGCATTTAGTTAACAATAATTGTAATGTACACCTGAAAATTGTTAAGAGGGTAAATGTATGTGTTGGTACTATAATTTTTTAAAATGAGAGAAAAGATGAGGACACACATACATATAAAAAACCATGTGAAGACACAGGGAGATGCCCATCTGTAAGCCAAGAAGAGAGGCCCCAGAAGAAACAAAACCTATCAACACCTTGATCTCAGACTTCTAGCTTCCAAAATTGTGAGAAAATAAATTTCTGTTATTTAAGCCAAACCAAACCAAACACACAATATATATGAATATGTGTTATCCTTTGTTCCTTTCCCAAAGTGATTTTAAACTTCCTCTCCAAAAAGAGCAACCCCCCAAAAAGAAGAAGTGTTGACAGTACTGAATGGGGAACCTATAAGAAAACTCACTAGCTAACAGGGATGCCAGAGACACCTTTTAAGACTCCTGAACGGCCTTGTCTCTTTCCTCCCACTCCAGAAGAGTTACCAGGTGAGATGAATCTTAACCTTGAGTGCCCCTCAACACCTCTGAACTCAGCTCTAGAACAGGTAGCATTCTCAGCTGGGTGTAGTGGCTCACATCTGTAATCCCAGCACTTTGGGAGGTGGAGGCTGGCGGATCACTTGAGGTTGGGAGTTCGAGGCCAGCCTGACCAACGTGGAGAAACCCCGTCTCTACTAAAAATACAAAATTAACTGGGCATGGTGGCACATGCCTGTAACCCCAGCTACTCTGGAAGCTGAGGCAGGAGGATCACTTGAACCCAGGAGGTGGAGGTTGCAGTGAGCTGAGATCATACCATTGACTCCAGCCTGGGCAACAAGAGTGAAACTCTCTCAAAAGAAAAAAAAAAGAAAAAAAAAGAACAGACAGCATTCTCTTTGTGCATGAGATCCCCAGACAAAATGGGGAATAAAAAATACAGCTATAATTTCTCTGTTAAGTCAAAACCATCAGTTAAATGTTTTTCATCCTGACTTCAAAATATTTCAAAACATAAGCATCAAAGAAATACCACTATGTTTCTCAAGAGCCTTGAGATAAAACAAGTCACAATACAACAAAGGTCCATGGAGGAAGTGAAAGATGTCCGGCCATCTGTCTGGAAGTATGTCTGGCCATCTGTCTGTCTGTTATTGTAACTCTTCATCTCCCACCCGCTTAACAAATCCACTCGATTCCTGACGTGGCTCACTCTGCTACAGTCAAGTACCCCCACTCACACACCACAGTCTTCCAACACCAGCAGTGTTAATGAGAGGTTCTTAGTACTCCTAGGATAAAAACCATTTAGAATCTCAGTGTTCCCACAGAGTTTACTGACTCATCCCTTGTGTATTCGTTAATTTAAGATAGCTACCCTTAGTTTGAATAAACTACTTGACCTCAATCCTAATTAAGGGTTTAATTAAAGCAAGACATCACATGTCAGAGGTGAAGATAATACAGGCTAAAACCATTAATATGAAGAGGTGTCTTCATTTTCCCAACAAAGACTGGAGGGTAAATACAATCAAAATCTACAAAACTAAGGAAATCAGAGTCAACAAATAGGAATGCAGTTCATCCCCCAAATCTTATTATTTTGACACTGGAGTTTAGGGCTTACTATGAAGTTCCAAGTGTTATTAGCATCTGAAACTCAATGTGCCAGGAATATTTCCTTACTTTTTTTTTTTCTCTTTTGAGATGGAGTTTATTTCTTGCTGCTCAGGCTGGAGTGCAACAGTGAAATTTCGTCTCACTCCAACCTCCGCCTCCCAGGTTCAAGCCATTTTCCTGCCTCAGCCTCCCGAGTATCTGGGATTACAGGCACTCACCATCACACCCAGCTAATTTTGTATTTTAATAGAGACGAGGTTTCACCATGTTGGTCAGGCTGGTGTGGAACTCCTGACCTCAAGTGATCCACCTGCCTCAGCCTCCCAAAGTGCTGGGATTACAGGTGTGAGCCACCTCGCCCAGCCCTGGGAGTTACTTTGGAGGCCGTTCTTTAAATCTCTAGGTGCATAAGACAACCTGGATGGATCTCAGGACTGACCCTGCAGAGCCTTTCTCAATTAAGGTCATACATATCTAGCTTCATTCACTAAGGGTCTATCAATCTGAGAGGCTGGGTTCTTTTAGAGAACTCCTCATTCTCCTCCCCACAGAGTATTTCATGGAACACTCTTCCTACAGAATCTACCACGGCATGACCTGAAATTCCAGCTCAGCCTCTAGCCCACCAAGCAGTCGTCCGGGTTGAAATAACAAGTATTCTTGGATACATGTTGCTTACTTAGGGAATTACTGAGTTAGAGAAAATTGGACTGAGAGTAAAAAATGTTTCTTTTTGTGACATGGTGACAAAAAGACCTGCAACCAGGCTTCAAATTGATACTTAAAACTTGTACCCAGCTTTTGCATTAACTTTCATATGATCCCTCTAGCCCTAGGAGAACCAAACATCCCCTCTAGAAAAACAAGAAACCTTGGACAGAGAAAGGGAAAAATAAAACCTAACACTGGCAAAAGTAAGATTCAAACTCAGGATTCCTAATTCCAAAGCCCGGTGCTCTTTCCATCATACATTGCTGCTAATGTCCCCCTCACCTTGGCCGAACACTCAGCTCCGGGACGGTTCGAACAAATCTGGGGTGACTTATTGGGAGAAACCTGGAGAAACAAACAAGCTGAATCATTTCTCTTCATCTTCATCTTTGTAACACAGTAATCTGCAGGTCAGGATCTCTCTCTACTCTCCACCAAACCAAGCTTACAAAAGCACCCTGATCTACTGGCACACGCCACTAAAGGGAGATGTGTCAGGCTGAGGGTTTCCATTCCCAACCTTTGCAATTAATGGTAAGGAGCAGGCTCATCAAATCTTTTTTTTTTTTTTTTTTTTTTACTCAGACAAGATGTCACTGTCACCCAAGCTGGAGTGCACTGGCACAACCACGGCTCACTGCAGCCTCCACTTCCTGGGCTCAAGCAATCCTCCTAGCTCAGCCTCCCAAGTAGCTGGGACTACAGGTGTATGCCACCATGCCTGGCTAATTTTTGTATTTTTAATAGAGAATTTTCCTTACAGTCTATATACTCCAATTCTTTTGTTCTAAATATAAGGAAACTGAGGTCTTATTTAGAGGATAAATGATTTACTGAAGACCCCACAGTTAGCTACTGAAATTAATATGCCAATTATTGGCCAGACTTTGAATTCTTTTTTTGCTGTTCTTGTTACAGCAAGAATTTCTGCTACAGTAACATGTGGCAACTAGATTTAAAGTAAATTAGTATAATTAGGGTGGGAGGTGGAAATGGATTATGACAACTGCAGATGTATACAGCGCAGTAACTGAGACAGGCAACCCACTAGGCAGGGAACAGACTACACATTCTCTCTTTCGATCTTCACAATGGCCCTAGCCCTACAAGGTACTCACTACCATGACTCTCACGTTACAAAGCAAGACAATAAAATCTGGAGTTAAGTAGCTACTGCCACATGGTCACAGTTCATCTAGAATTCAAACCCGGGTCTGACTCCAAACCCATGTTCTTAACAATCATACCATATATTCCATATTTTTAAAAAGAATCATGCAAAAGAATTCTTTGGTGAATGCCTTTTGTTAACTAAAAGAGAATCTGACTTAGATGCAAGTTTCTGGAGCTCACCTACTTTCCCACTCCTCCCACAGCCACAACATATCCCCTCAAAGCCAGCCCACCCCCCAGAGCCTCCATACTTGAATGTCTTCATGTCTCGCCCGCCAATCACTCGGGCAGTGACCGTCTTCCCAACCTTCAGCTTGGTCGTAGGAGAGATGCCCTCTGGAACATCATCTAGAATGTGGGAGGCATGGATACAGCCAATGATGCCATCTTTCAGAGTCACAACCACATGGGTGGGCTTAATGGACTTCACAGTCCCTGTGACCATGTCCCCGATGGAGAGGGTGTGCTTCTTTATGGTCCCTAGAGTCAGAGCTGGATCCACTTCTTCATCCTCGTCAACTGTCTCAGAGTCCTTCCGGGTTGGCCTCATGGTCCTCTTGGCAGCTGGCCCCTCCACGGCCAAAAGAAGGCCAGTCACTCCTGGCTCTGTGGTCTTGAGGGTTAGGGAGACACCCTGTCCCACCTGCAATTTTTCTGAGTCAAAGCGGAAGGTGTCGTTGAGGTGAGAGGTCAGGGAGAAAGCTACCAGGTGGCCAGTCTCTACCAAGGAGGCAATGGCAAAGGACTTCTCCAAGTGCTGCACAATTGCTTGGTGTTCACTGCCTTTCTTCAGCTACAAGAAAGAAAAGCCATCATCCCTGCTTTCCTTACATAGCATGGTCACTCGTTCATGGCCCCACTGGGCAAGGTATGGCTGAGGAGACCATCTGGGGTCCCAAGGCTAGGGAACCCAAGGCTGGTCTGAGCTGGAACAGACTGGCCTTCACTCCCTGGACCTAGCTTTCCTCTCCTGCACACTAAACTCATGGGGCTACATCTGAATTACCCTGGCTTCGTTTTTGTTAGATCTAGTAAATCTGAATTTTCCAAGTTATTGAGATAATTCTGATGCACAGCCTTGCAACCTCTAACAGCTCTCCCAGCTTAGAGACACTGCAGTTCCTGACACTCAGTCCTGCAGCTCCCCCTCCCCGAATTTCATCACTCTTCCACCCAAGCAATGAATAGATCATTACTGAGAATTATTGTGTATAGGGCACCTAGCCTCTCTTTCCTCAAAATCCAAATTGTGTTCATGCTCTTGTATGCCCAAGCTTCATTTAGGTGATAAAATGGTACAGGGTCCTGCTAGAAAATTGAGTGAGAGGTTAGTATTGCTTTCCATTCTCTGTCTGTCCTAAACTCTTAACATTGTCAGCAACTAGAAATTAAGTATTATATCTATACTGTACCATACTCTATGCAACTAGGTGCTTAATAAGTGCTTTAAACAGTAACCAAATATATTCATCACCCAGAGAAAATACTAATTTTGAGATTTCCCTCAAACCCATTCTTATGTCACACAAAAGTGTCCAGAAGGCAAGGCAGGCGAGAGTATGGATGCATAGCCTGGAAGTCTGAACTGCCCACAGACATGCAGTTTGACTCATATGATGTTTTTTAAAAAAACAAGTTTCTAGTTGGGCACAGTGGCTCACGCCTGTAATCCCAGCACTTTGGGAAGTCAAGGCAGGTGGATCACGAGGTCAGGAGTTTGAGACCAGCCTGGCCAACATGGTGAAACCCCGTCTCTACTAAAAATACAAAAATCAGCTGGACATGCTGGCAGGCGCCTGTAATCCCAGCTACTCAGGAGGCTGAGGCAGAGAATTGCTGGAACCTGGGAGGTGGAGGTTGCAGTGAGCCGAGATGGTGCCACTGCACACTGCACTGCAGCCTGGATGACAGAGTGAGACTCTGTCTCAAAAATCAAAAAAGTTTCCAACATTTTCAGCTTTTATTTCAAATAAAAATCCAAATTTTGCCTTCTGTTAAAAATCAAAGACTTAGCAGCACAAGTCCCAGATATTCCCACCTGGCAACAACTGGATGGGACTGAACAGTCTCAGCCCCATGTGGGCTGGGCATGCACACTCCAGCTTGTTAGAGTCCCAGGCCGGCCACCCCCTACCCACACACCACCTCCACGCCTGCACACTACTTGTCTGACCCTAAAGATGGAGTGCCCATGTCACTTATCACCGGAACTCAAAAAAAAATAAAAATAAAACCAATAATTAAAAAAAAAATGTGCACTTTATGCAGGACATACACTTCCATTAAAAAAATAAGTTTACCAAAAATTTTTTTCTTATATTCTGGGAAGCCCAACAACTCACCTAACAACAGGTGTCATTTACAATGCACACTCCCACCCCTGACCGCCTCCCCTGCGCCACAGGTGCACCACCTCGGTAGCTCATGAGGCGGCGCATGCCCCGCGGCTCCTCCAGGCACTGACTCAAATAGAATAGAAGTCAGCACTATGAACCACACCAGGACATGAGGTGTAAACCAGGAGTGTCCTGGATCCATCCAGGCACAGAGCTACCCTCGCTAGAGGCAACTGAGTTCAAACCCCTCAACTGGAAGCATGGCATTGAAGGGTGCCTCACGTGTAACCATGGAAATGGAAGTCAGGAGCAAGCTTACCTTCTTAGCTTTTCTATTCACCAAGTCCTGGTGAAGGGAAACATGCACTTCCAACTTCAAAAGATCAACATTTAAGATTACAACCTTCTTTTTCTGCCCAGGTTCCACCTCCTGTCCTGCAGTGCAGAACCAAACACAGTGTGATTATCCTTCTGGAGCAGGGTGAAGGGACAGCAGTACCTCTCACATGCAGGTGCTACCCCTCAGATCCAAAAAAGCAAAGAGGACATATGTCCTGGGTCCATATGGGCCATAATTAGGGAAACCAAGGGTCTATCTCCTATAGTTCAAGTTCAGGTTGGCCTTAATTTATGTAATCTAATATATAAAAATCTAGATTTACCCAATTATAACAATTAAAGGATTCATACCTAAGCCTTTGCATTTACACAAGATAGGCATGCCAAAAATCTCTTCTGAATCAATTCACCTACCCTATGTATTTAGAAATTCTATATCCAGGAGAGGGGGCAATGGGCAAGACAGAAGCACTCACCCCCACGATGGTATCTGCTGGCTCTCAGGACCAGGTCGGGCATTGGGCCCCCACTGAATACCACAGAGCCATCTTCCAACACCTCCTGCACGACTAGGTCAAGGAACATTCCTGGGGTCATCTCAGCCAGCGTCTGGATCAACACAGAGTCTGCCAGAGACCCAAAGGAAACATGATTAGTACCATGAAACAACACTCTCACTGTTCTCCTCCGGCAGTGTGCTGTCACCACAGAGGACAGGGGAGCACTGGAACCACTGACAAGGTAAAATCACTTTTTCCAAAAATGTTCAGTATCCATGAAAACTCTTGTCACAGGCAGACAAACCTAAGCCCCTTGCTAATCCTACCTGACCATAATTCATGGAAGTAGCCAACAAATACCAGGGAGACAGGTTTTCCTTTGGTTTCTGGATAGTCACTGTCCCCTCTCAAGCCTCTTACTATGAAAGTCCATTAAAGTTACAACAACCCCACACAATGGTTCAGTCTAAGAGGGTCAATAACCCCTTCCAAAGCCTAGCAGGTCCCAGTTCCATTTCCTCTGCTGAATAAAGGAATGAAAGGTGAAAAGGCAAGTAAATTCACATAAATGCAAACATGAAGCCACAAAACTAAGAGAAATTTTGACAGTGGGGACAAGGGGACGTCTAGGATGCTCTTAAAGGGGTGAAACATAAACATTTATTGAACTGCACACTTAGTAACTGTGTACTTTGGAGGGGCACAGTGGCTGACGTCTACAATCTCAGCACTTTGGGAGGCCGAGGCAGGTGGATCACTTGAGATCAGGAGTTCGAGACCAGCCTGGCCAACATGGCAAAACCCTGTCTCCACTAGAAATACAAAAATTAGCCAGGCATGGTGGCAAGTGCCTATAATCCCAGCTACTTGGGAGGCTGAGAAAGGACAGTCACTTGAACCTGGGAGGCAGAAGTTGCAGTGAGCCAAGATGGCACCACTGCACTCCAGCCTGGGCAACAGAGGAAGACTTCGTCTCAAAAAAAATAAATAAATAAAAATAATTTTTAAAAATATGTGCACTTTACGCAGGTCATACTTCTATTAAAAAAAGTTCACCAAAATTTTTTTCTTATGTTCTGAGAAGCCCAACAACTCACCTAACAACAGGTGTCATTTACAATGCACACTCCCACCCCTGACCGCCTCCCCTGCCCCACAGGTGCCCCACCTCGGTTGCTCATGAGGCTGCGCACGCCCTGCAGCTCCTCCAGGCACTGACTGAGGAGGAAGAGGCTGGTGGTGGCTAAGTCTCCCAGACCACAATCTGACAGCCGCAGTGACAGCAGCATCCGCTGCTTCTCCTCATCCACATTGGTCACCTTTGCCACCACTGTCTGACCCTCAACAAAGTGGTCACTTGTGGAGGTCACAAATTTGTCACTCATTATCTGAAGAGAAGAACAGGCAGGAGATGAGGAGAGGAAAGGTCTTCATTAAGGCAACCCACTTGATGTGCCTAGAAAGGGGTATGTGAGCAGGGGGAAATGGGACCCAGGAAGCTCCCCCGAGTCTTCTTTGAGCACAGCTTTACTCCCCTTCCATAAAAACAGAGCCTCCGGGAGAGGGCACTCAGTCAAGAAGGCACATTCATGGCAAGCCAGGCAGACACCAGGGCTGTCCTCACCCCTAACGCCCCACAGCAACCCTCTGCCCCTCACTAGGCTTGTTTCTGGGGCCCTCCCCTCTGCTCCCATTTTAAAAATTTTTCTGGCACGGAATGTAAATGAGATTTTCCCAGGCAAAACACCAGGGAGACAGGCCTACAGAGGGGAAGAAATACTGAGGAATGATCTGTGGCAGCAATCAGCTGCACACCATTTGCTCAGCTGCCTTCCATGACTTTGGTGAGTCCCATCCCCACTCTAGGCCTCGGCTGATGCAGCAGGCACACAAGGAGGCTCCGCTAGGGGACTGCTGGGATTGTTCTCATCTGACAAGTGCAGGACTCAATGACATGGGGACGGGGGATAGTAATTCCAAGGACATTCTGGTCCCTTAACACCTCAAAAACCTCAGAAGTCTACAAAACCTGTACTCAGCAGCTCAGGATGATCAATTTCCCTGTCTAAATGTGCTGAGAGAATAAAAACAAGTGCAGTCATCTTCGCACTGGAGACTAAAGCCTTCAGAGCCACTGCCCGCCGGCCCAATGTGTAGTGTGGAGGGGGAAAGGTGTCCCTTTCCTCCAGACGGTCACACAGCTGAGCAAGAGATGGACCAAAAGCTAATGTGTAGTGTGGAGGGGGACAGGTGTCCCTTCCTCCAGACAGTCACACAGCTGAGCAAGAGGAACATGGACCAAAAGCTCAGCTCCACTCACCCCTCCCAGGTGCCTTTATGTCACACAAACCTTAAGTGGTACCCCTGAAAATCTTTCAAGAGTAAAGTATCCTTGGCTGGGTGTGGTGGCTCCCACCTATAATCCCAGCACTTTGGGAGGCCAAGGCGGGTGGATCACTTGAGGCCAGAAGTTCAAGACCATCCTGGCTAACACACTGAAACCTTGTCTCTAGTAAAAATATAAAAACTCGTAAGGTGTGGTGGCATGTGCTTGTAGTCCCAGCTACTCAGAAGGCTAAGGCAGGAGAATCGCTTAAACCTGGGAGGTGGAAGTTGCAGTGAGCCAAGATCGCACCACTGCACTCCAGCCTGGGTGACAGAGGAATACTCTGTCTAAAAAAAAAAAAAAAAAAAAAAAAAAAGAGTAAAGTATCCTACCCCTCCCCACCCACCCATCCTCAGGTTCTGTGACCTCGTGTCGCTCCTCAAGCCCTTGTACATGGAGCTAAACTTACAGCTTTTGGGGCCAGTCCACTAAGACCTGAGGGGAACTGGATGAACACGCCATAGTCCTTGATGCTCTTCACGAAACCGACGAGCAACATTCCAGGATGGATTTCCGAGAAGTTCTTGGGATCCTGACCACCTTCTACTGTGGAGACCAAAGCTGGCTTCCTGCAAAGAAGCTAGTGGTACTTCATCAAGGAATGTTCCAGAAAGGGCAGATGAAATGTCCATCTCTCCCATCTCTTTTTTCCACAAAGAAAGGCAGAACTGCAGGCTGACCCTCTGCTCCTACAGCAATTCTCTAACTGCAGCCAGCAGCATCAACATCGCCTGAAACTTGGGAGAAATGCAAGTTCTCAAGCACCACCCAGACCTACTGAATTAGAAACTCTGGTGTGTCCCAGCCATCTGCATGGCCCAACTGCACACTACAGCTGAGAATCATGGTTTTACTCCATTCCCGATTCACTCATCTATAGATTACCAGAAGGGACCAAAAAGGGATTGCTCATCCCCCTGGTCTGGCAGCTGGATCCGCCATTACACAATCCTCCATTGCTCACTCTTCACACGGATGAACTCATTTTCCCTCCTCTGCCCATTTTTACTCCAAGGAGAATGAACTTTACTTTCTGTGAGAAGAAGCTCCTTCAAAGCACCTGTACTAAGATCAAAGGGAATATTCCTGAGCCTATAGCCCTGAGGGGGGAAGGCACAGGGGAAAAAAAGAGGAAAGAAGGACAGAAGCCACCTTAGTAATTATTCTAACCCAAGGGGCAAGCACTGAATGCCCCAAGAAACTAGATGTCCTCCTGAGCACCCAACTGGGCCTCCTCTCCAGCCCCCGAGAGTCCCCTTCTCTGGAACCTTTCAGGCTATTCCACCCTGACCACCAGCATATGCTGGCAGCACTTACTCAGGCCTGCTCTTACTTTCCATAGCACAGGCTTCCTCATTGGTTTGGTTTTGTGGAGGTATTTCTGAGGTCAATAAGCTGTCTTTTCCCCCATAGAGTTTCTAACTAATTTCCCCAGAATTTTCCACCCAAGCATCCATGGCCCCCTACCTTCCTCTGCTCCACAGACACCAGTCAAGGATACAACATGCCCTTCACTCTGACTCAGACACAGGACTCGGTGAAGGGTGTCACCTGCCTGGAGCCAATGATGTAACAGTGGGCCGTTGGTGACATGGTCCGACAGATGAGACGTGGGGAGGAAAGCACAGGTATTGTGCGGCAGGACAGCCACCTCCAGCCCATCTCTGGTCTTCTCTAAAACCTTCACATCTACCAACTATCCAGAGAAGAGGAAGAAAAATAGCACTTGTGAACACAGAACAACCTGGTCTGGATCAGGGAGGGCTCCAAGGCATCAAACGTAGCACCAGGGATCACTAAGAGGCAGCTTTCTTCCAAACCCCACCCACCACCCCAACCACCCAGCATGCACGCACGTGCACACGCACCAGGACTCATGTGGGCCCATCGCAACTCTTCTCTCAAGTCCCTCCACAAAGCCCAAGGAAAGCCAGAACTGCAGACTGGCACTAGGGACCCGAGAGGAAAGAGGGCAGCAGCCCACTGCTGAAAAGCCCTACCGTAACGGGACTTTCATGGACAGCTTCCATTTGTTCTGGCACACAGGAAAGAATGCATATGAAGTCCAGTCTCAAGAACTCCTCTAGCCCCAAAATCTTATCTAGCTACCTCTATCTTTCCACTTCATGGGTTCCAATACACCATGTGTTAGTGGTGCCCTGCTCTCTCTCACTGTCACGTAAAACAGCTTGTCCAGAAAAGTCCAGGTACCTGCCCAACGTTAATGGCTTTTCCTTTCTTCTGATTGTGTCCTACAGGCTCTTTCTTTGGTTCCGGATCACGCAACAGCTTGAAGGATAAGAGCATCCTCTCTTTGGATGGCTCACTGTTCAACACGGCAACCTTCACCACCTGGTGAGAAACCACACAGGCTTGGCCAACTCCTCCCAGCAGGCCTTGCAGGCCCTGCAGCATGCCTTCCACTAGTGCTGCAGAGGCCTTGAGAGATCTACCAAGCCCCTGGATTAGATCAGAAGGCAATGAAAAGAAGAAATGCACTGAGTGCTACACAATCCCCACAGGGCAGCCTTTTGGATAAAAGGAAGACATAAATAACTTGTTTTGTACAACCTAAGTCTTAAAAGTTATTTTTCTGTTTGAGGTGTGCATATGCTAATTACCCTAATTCGATCATTACACATTGTAAGCATGTATTGAAATATCACATGGTGGCCAGGTACAGTGGCTCAAGCCTATAATCCCAGCAGTTTGAAAGACCAAGGTGGGCTGATCACTTGAAGCTAGGAGTTCAAGACCAGCCTGGCCAACCCATGGCGAAACCCCATCTCTACTAAAAATGCAAAAGTTAGCTGGGTGTGATGGCACATGCCTATAATCCTAGCTACTCAGGAGGCTGAAGCACAAGAACTGCTTGAACCTGGGAGGAAGACGTTGCGGTGAGCTGAGATTGCACCATTGTACTTCAGCCTGGGTAACAGAGGGAAACTCTGTCTCCAAAAAAAAAAAAAAAAGGCAGGGGGGAGCCAGATACGGTGGTTCATGCCTGTAATTCTAGCACTTTGGGAGGCCAAGGCCGGTGGATCACGAGGTCAGGAGTTCAAGACCAGCCTGGCCAACATAGTGAAATCCCATCTCTAATAAAAATACAAAAATCAGCTGGGCATGATGGCACGTGCCTGTACTCCCAGCTACTAGGAGGCTAAGGCAGGAGAATCACTTGAACCTGGGAGGCAGAGGTTGCAGTGAATGAGATAGGGCCATTGCACCCTAGCCACTTGAGTGACAGAGGAAAACTCTGTCTCAAAAAAAAAAAAAAAAAAGGAAAAAGAAATATCACTGTATACCCCATAAATAAGTACAATTATTATGTATACGTTTAAAGTAATAAAAAAGTGTTTTTCCTCGTGATACCGAGACTCACTAGTTTTACAGCACTGCCCCCGTGTGGTGACAGTGACCTCACAATTTCTGATGTGAGAGGCACAGGTTTATTACAGGTAAAGACTGACCTCTTTCACGCGTGCCTGAGATCAGCTTGCCAGCTTCTGCTGAACCCCCCTGAGACTTTCTCTCTGTTCTGTTCCCTATCTCCTCCATTCAGCGGGCTCACACCCACTGCCCCATGTGCTCTCCTCTTCAGCCTCTTAAAGACAGCCCCCCTACTTATACTTCTTCATATTTGTGTTTGTGGGGTCACCAAGGTAGAGAGGACCTGTTTAGGGGAAGGGTTACCTGGCCAGTGTAAAAAACTCTCTCTGGGTCAGGGATACACTCAGTACTGAGCTCATGCTTGGGCACCAGTCCCTGCACATCATTGTAGAACTTCACAATGCAGCCATAGTCCTTGACCCTGATGATGAAGCCATGTGTCTGCAGACCAGGCTTGGCATCGGCATAGCAGGTAATGGCAGGTAGTTTGGACTCAACCAGGGTTTTCTTCAGGGTCATCATCAGCTTCTTGGCTTCAGGGTCACAAAGCAAAACCTAGGGGAGAGACATAAGCTGTCATCAAGTTATCTGTTATCATGAGAGCCACTGAGCTGGTCTTGGCAACCTCTTAAACCCAAAGGCCATGGAGTCGCTCCCCAAGAACCTGCTACAGCTTTTCCTCTAATCATCTCAGCTGCAGATTCTTCCTGCTTCCTGCTGTATGAGGAAGCATACATATCACTATTTCAAATGTAATTCCTGGAGCATACAAGCTACTATTTCAAATGTAATTCCTCCCATAAATTACTGCAAGCTACCCACTCCTTCCTGATCACGAAGCAACACTCATTATCTTACAGCACCTCTATAGTCCTGGTTACACTAACTTCTATACCATCTTAGCTCCTTCTTAGTAGGCTTTGCATCTAGTCTAACAGAACCAATGATGAACCAATTTACCACCTTAGTACTGCTGTTTATTAGCTATGAAATAAGACAGAGATGCGACTGTCTTTCACTCCTCAGAAGGTTATCTCCTTAAAGACTGAAAAACTCTATTTTAACCCTTGACCTCACTACTGTAAAATTTTGCACCAATGGGCAATCATTACCTCTGCTGAGTCAACAATGAGATGATATGCATACAGGAAAATCTAACATGCTGAGTCCTACAGAGCACAGGCTCCCCATGAAGCACTCTGTGTGCCTCACCGTGTTGAATCTTCACAACCCCATGAAGCTTTCCTTGGGATTCGAGCCTTTGTCATAAATCCCCCATGTTTTCGCAGCTTTGCCAGGGCTATTTTCTGTGCCTGAACACACCCTTTGCTCTCCCCAATCTTCCAAATCCTACCTATCCTTTCTAGTTCAAGATCCACCTCGGCCAGAAATCTAGAAAATCTTATTGTCATACAGAGCTGAATTCAAAAATTGATTCTGTCACTTATTAGCTGTGTGACTCTGGTCAACATAGTTGGCTTTCCTAAGCTTTAATTTCCCCACCTGCAAAATTAACAGTACTTAATTGTTAGTACTGTTTCAAGGATTAAATGAAATAATCCGTGTCACATGCCTAGCATAGCAACTGGCACAGAATACCTGTTGGTAGCAGTAGCTATTGATAACATCAATGATTCTGGCTGCTCCAATCCACCCTCGTCTCCCCTTTCTCAGGTGTGACCAGAGCACAAAACCTGCACCAAGCCACATGGCAAAAGGTCACATGCTGGCTTGCTCTCTCTTCATATATGAATATTTTAACTCCCAATCATACTACACACAATGGGAACTCACTTTTCTCTTCCCAATGCCAGGTACAGCACTGGACACACTGCAGACATTACACACTCACTTTGTGGAAAAAGGCAGAAACTTCAGCTGAGACCTGCTCTCTTCCCATCCAGCCAAAACCCCAAGAGACCCTTCAGGAGGCTCACCCGGCACTTGACCTCATCCCCAATGTGGTATTTCTTCTCTGGGTTCTTCATCAGGATGTCAGCCAGGTGCATGGGAGGTACCAGGCCCCTCATCTGCTCACCCACCTTCACCAGCATCCCACATGGCTTTATGGTTAGCACTGTGCCCTAGAGAGTCCAAAGACAAGCTGTCATGATGTCTCAAGACATCTTACAACAAAGCATGCCGCACCTCTTGTTCGCAGCCACCTTCCTGGGTTAACTGTGCCTGTTATTCCAGATGGCACAGGGTGAAGCACACACCTCACGCTAAGCTGGATTATTTCATCAGCTTTATTTATGGGAGCCTTCGCATCTTTCTGTGTGAGTATGTGCTTTCTGTGTGAACATGTGCTTTCTGTGTGCCTTAAAATATCCCAAAGGAAGGGACTATGCTGAGGTCTCCTAAGGAACAAACTCTACATATAAAGGGAGCTGCTCAATTAGAGCCAAATGGTTGGAGAGGACAGGTAACTGGAACTGGCTTGTCACTAATACCCCAGGTAGCTCAATTATCACAGGACTAACTTTTGACCTGGTCTAATAATCACCATCAAATCCCAAATCCAAGGATTTATGATCTACTGCCTTTGTGTAGCTGGGTAGTGCTAGTAAGATCTTACCTTGAAATTAATTATGAGTTACTCAAAGAAAGAGAAAGAAATTCTAATCAGTAGGCAGAGGCAAGCAACATGACTTTCAATGTGTTCACGTGAGGACTAATGAGCTGACAGTCACCTGAATGTGAACTAAAGAATGCCTGAAGGTGAGGGAGTACCTAATTATATGCTGAGATCTTACCTTTACCATCGCCCCAGGTTTGATGTCATGATACCTAAGGTATTGAGCTTCAATGATAGACCTAGGACAAGAGGAAAACACAGAATTAAATAAACTAGGGCAGAGGTTGCCTAAAATTCAGGGCTACCATAGTCATGCTGGCAAGAAAGAAATCCCTCACCAAGCACAGGAAAAACAGAATATGCAAACATACAGGTGCACGTCTCTACACCCCCACCTGTTGTTAATGACAGACTTACGTTCGCAGAGACAGCAAGGCCAGCTCATCCATTTGGCTGTAGTCAACAATTCTACACTTGTGAGTGTTCCCTGGCTTGAAGGCCTCAGGATTGAAGACGTTCTTAGAATCAGAGAGATGGCTGAGCTGCAAAGTACCAAGTGATTGAGGACAAGCCAGAGACAACAGGTCTGAGCCAATGAGACCTTACAGCCCATAGAAAGGACTCAACAACACTTACCATGTACCATAAAAACAGTACTTTGATAGCCTGGTTAATTCTTCACACTAAAAAATTGCTCTTTACCATCACAGAATCTCAGTAAGGTCAGAGAAAGTCTAGATCACAGGTCAGTCAACTGTGCCTGTTTTTGTAAATAGAGGCAGTATTGGAATACAGCCATCCTGTCCATTTACATACTGTCTATGGCTACTTTCGTGCCATAACAACAGAGTGGAACAATTAGGACAGAGACCACAGGGCCCACGGACTAAAGTATTTATGATCTAGCCCTTTAAGAAAAATTCTGCCGGGTCCTGGTCTGGATCCTAACTCATCCTTATACTTAACCACGGACCAGGTATCAAATATGGCAAGCTGCTTCTAAGGCATCCTAATACAATCAACAGACATTGTTCCAAGCACTATGAACAGGAATTAGAACTGCAATATCCAAAAATTTTAAACTAGCATCAAGGGATTTAAGAAGCAGAAATGGCTCCCTGTGCTCCGAAAGTCCATCCAGTGGTAAGATCCCTGACTAAACAAAGAGGCCTCCTTACCCGGGCATAGGCCAGAACCCCATCCTTCAGCCTAAAGGTGGCCCCGGCCTTTTTATAAAAGCCCTGGACAGGAACATCATTCAGCACCGCTCCAAGGTGTTGGTAAGAGAGTCGGGAGAGAGGACGTCCAGGCTGTAGGAAGATGGGGCGCAGGCTCAGGCGCACAACTCTGGTTCGAGGATGGATGCAGAGGATGCAGGCCTTCACCTAGACAAAAGGCGGGCAGAGTGAGCAGGAGGAGGCACACAGGAGCACCACAGAGCAGACCTTCCAGGCATCAGCCTCTCCACGTGCTAACCAGGTACGTAAGTACTCACATCCTTAGTATGTAAGTACTCAAACTGGCTTCAAGCAGCATGCAGAAAAGCCAAAATGTCCCATAAGGACTGTTTCTGACTAAATCAAAGCTTACTCAAGCCAGGTATGGTGGCTCACACTGGTAATTCCAGCACTTTGGGACACCAAAGCAGGTGGAATGCTTGAGCTCAGGAATTAAGAGACCAGCATGGGCACATAGTGAAACCCTGTCTCAACAAAAATACAAAAATTAGGCTGGGGGCCATGGCTCACACCTGTAATCCCAGCACTTTAGGAGGCTGAGTCAGGCAGATCACTTGAGATCAGGAGTTTCAGACAGCCCAGTCAACATGGCGAAACCTCTTCTCTAATTAATAAAAAAAAAAAATTAGGTGAGGCACAGTGGCTTACACCTGTAATCCCAACATCTTGGGAGGCCAAGGCAGGCAGATCATGAGGTTAGGAGATCGAGACCATCCTGGCTAACACAGTCAAACCCCATCTCTACTAAAAATACAAAAAATTAGCTGGGCATGGTGGCATGCACCTGTAATCCCAGCTACTCAGGAGGCTTGAGGCAGGAGAATCGCTTGAACACAGGAAGCAGAAGTTGCAGTGAGCCGAGATCACACCACTGCACTCCAGCCTGGGCGACAGAGCGAGACTCCATCTCAAATAAATAAATAAATAAAAATTAGCTGGGCATGGTAGCACATGCCTATAATTCCAGCTACTCAGGAGGCTGAGGCACAAGAATCACTTTAACTGGGGAGGCAGAGGTTGCAGTAAGCCAAGATTGTGCCACTGCACTGCAGCCTCAGTAATGAAGTGAGACTCAGTCTCAAAAAAGAAAAAGACAAAATTAGCCAAGCATGGTGGCATGCACCACTTTGGGGGCTGAGGCAGGAGTATCACCTGAGTGAGCCCAGGAGGTCAAGGCTGCAGTGAGTGATGATCGTACCTGCAATCCAGCCTGGGGGACAGAGTGAGACCCTGTCTCAAGAAACAATAAAAAAAAAAAGATAAATAAATATTAGCCAGAAAGTTTACTCAAGGCCAGAAAACTATACACCAGATGTCCCCTCAACCCCACAGAGCTAATATATCCATAATACAACAGAAACCATGTACTGGTGTCACTACATCCAAGGCTCCTCTCAAACATGCCAGAAAAAGCCTGATCTCATCACAAGATTAAAACACGTAAAATGTTTCAACTCCTTACACAAATGATTATAGGGAGAAAAAAATGACTAAAAGACATTCAGGAAAATATTAACAGTACTATCCCTAGGTAGCAGAAAAATCCTAGTTTCATTTAAAAAAAATTATCAGCTGGGTTCAGTGGCTCAAGCCTGTAATCCCAGCACTTTAGGAGACCGAGGCAGGAGGATCATTTGAGCCAAGGTGTTCAACAGCCTGGGCAACCCAGCAAAACCCCATCTCTACAAAAAATTTTTAAAAATTAACTAGGCATGGTGGCATGCATCTGTAGTCCCAGCTACTCGGGAGGCTGAGGTGGGAGGATCGCCTGAACCTGGGAGGTTGAGGTTGCAATTAACCGTGATCATGCCATTGTACTCCACTCTGGGCAACAGTGTGTGACTTTGTCTCAAAAAAAAATAAGTAGGCAGGCATGGTGGCTCACACCTGTAATCCCAGCACTTTGGGAGGCCAGGGTGGGTGGATCACGAGGTCAGGAGTTCAAGACCAGCCTGGCCAAGATGGTGAAACCCCATCTCTACTAAAAATACAAAAAAAAAAAAAAAAAAAATGCGTGGTGATGGGCACCTGTAATCCCAGGACCCAGGAGGCTTAGGCAGAGAATTGCTTGAACCCGGGAGGCAGAGGTTGCAGTGAGCCAAGATCACACCACTGCACTCCAGCCTAGGTGACAGAGCGAGACTCCATCTCAAAAAAATAATAATAATAAGTAAATAAACTCTCTATAGCATGCGTTACTATTTAAAAAAAGAAAAGTAAGACATCATTTTAGAATTCTAAAAAATTCTGAATAACATGTATTAGGATTTTCTTCCCAAATATCCATGTTCATTGTAGAAAATTTGAATATTTAAATACAAGCAGAGCCAGGTGTTGTGGCTCATACCTGTAATCACAGCACTTTGGGAGGCCGAGGTGGGAGGACTGCTTAAGCCGAGGAGTTCAAAACCAACCTGGGCAACATGACAAGACCTTGCCTCTACAAATTTTTTTTTTGATTAGCCAGGCGTCATGGCATGCACCTGTGGTCCCAGCTACTCTGAGGACTGAGGTGGGAGGATCAATTGAGGCCAGGAGGTTGAAGCTGCAGTGAGCCATGTTTGTGCCACTGAACTCCAACATGGGTGACAGAGTGAGACCCTGTCTAAAAAGAAAGAAAAGAACAGAAAAACCACCCAGAGTTCATCACGATTAACACTTGATTACATAATCTTCCAGTATTTTAACCAGAGGTACTCTTTAACATTTTTTTCAAAATTATATCTGTACTACTCATAGAACTTTTAAAATCACCTTTCACTATTTAAAAGTATCTTACTCCCCTATGTTATTCTTTTAAACGACTTTACATTATAAAAACAAAAGATTAATACTACCAAAGGGAAAAAAAATCAAACTATATGGAAGACTATGAAGTAAAAACTAAAAGTTGTCTTCTTCTCTAATCTGCTTCTTCTCTAATTTCAGTTAAGCCACTGGGAGTTTCTTACTTTCCTTCTATAACACTTTTTTTTTTTGAGATGGAGTCTTGCTCGGTCGCCTACGCTGCAGTGCAGTGGCACAATCTCAGCTCACTGCAACTTGCGCTTCCTGGGTTCAAGTGATTCTCCTGCCTCACATCTCTTGAGTAGCTGGAACTATATACAGGCATGTGCCACCACCTCCAGCTAATTTTTGTATTTTTAGTAGAGACAAGGTTTCACCACATTGGCCAGGCTGGTCTTGAACTCCTGACCTCAACTGCTCCGCCTCCCACAGTGTTGGGATTACAAGTGTGAGCCACTGTACCTGGCCTCCATAACACTTTTCATTATTCATCTCCTCTCTGCACACGTGTATACATGCAGTCCCAGGAGCTTCCTATAGCGAGCTGTGATACTGGACAGCAAATAGGCCACAACTGGAATCAAGAAAATATAGGCTCAACATTTCTTACTGCCTGATTTGAGAAATATGTTCCAGCTTTCTTGGGATCCAGGTGCATAAAGTCAACCATGCCCGTGAAGAATGTGAGGAAGTTTAGCGTAAGACCAAATGGAGTCACCTAGAAACAAACAGAACAAGTTGTGAAAAAACGTTTATTTGAAAGAACCAGGAATGTGAGACACTGCTCACAGTAAACACTCAACGCCTTATTATCCCTGTGTATCTCTCCTCCCCCAGCCAACTTTTATCAATCTTTTCTTGCTATAAAACTAAATGGTAGAACAATTCCCGCAGTGACTGTTTCTTTCTTTAGTAGGCTCACCTCCCTTCCAGCCTAAGAGAGGACATCAATTCTCCCTCTCTCTGGGAGTCTTCCATGGGATGGAAGGAGCTTTGTACATGCATCCTTGGGGAACCACCAGCTTGACAACTGGAATAGATTGCTACTAACTTAGATATTTGCCCAGTATAGGAAGGTAAAACTCAAATGCTTGCAAAAGGGAGATACTGACCACAAGCAAGCCAAGTCACCCTGCAGAGCCACCAAAGAGCAAAAAGTGACAACCCCCTCAAAAAGACAGTGGTGAGGGAGATGAATGAAATCAGAAAACTAAGTCCTCTCTCCTACCTGCCCACAAAATACGAGACCTATTCTCCAGGAAAACTGTTACCAGAATCAAAAAACAGGAAGAGTGCAAATTCTGAAAACATCAATTAAATTCTAAATATCATGTAAATACAGAGATATCCAGCCCCTTTCTCCTACTCATTCTCGGGCAGCCAGGCTTAGACCCTCTTGGGTGAAGATTGCCAGATCCTTTCTAGAGAAATCTAATAAGCCAGAGAAGACCTATAACAATCACATTAGGAGGCTGCCCAAATTAAACCTGCTAGTCCTGTTCCTGACAGAAAAGTCAAAACAGTCAACAAGAGGCCGGGCGCGGTGGCTCATGCTTGTAATCCTAGCAATCTGGGAGGCTGAGGCAGGTGGATCACCTGAGGTCAGGAGTTTGAGACCACCCTGGCCAACACAATGAAACCTTGTCTCTACAAAAATACAAAAATCAGCCAGGCGTGGTGGCGGGCGCCTGTAGTCCTAGCTACTCAGGAGGCTAAGGCAGGAGAATAGCTTGAACCCAAACGGTGGAGGCTGCAGTGAGCCAAGATCACGCCACTGCACTCTAGCCTGGGTGAAAGAGCAAGACTCTGTCTCAAAAAAAATTTTTTTTAATTATAAAAATTTAAAAAACAGTCAACAATCCCACACAGGCACACAGACTTGCTCAGTTTTTTAGCATCTCACTCATAATGTGGCGATCTAAACAAAAACTTCACAGAGAATTGGAAGTTAAAGTTGAGAAGCTCTCCCAGGATGTTTCTGGATAATGTGCCACAATGAAACGAGGGAGAAAACCCAAAAAGAAGAACAGATGGGATCAAAAAAGGCTCCAGTACAGACACGAGAACGCAGAAGTGAAGTCCTAGGATACCAGCTATGCAGGAGCCCTACAGAGCAACTAGTCCATCCTAGAGCAGGAAGACATCAAAAGGGGTTCTAGGTGGGAGGAAAAAGCAACTGATAGTTTACCTAAAGGATTTGAAAGCATGCAGAATTGTAGTGAGAGGAAAATAAGTTGAGGGTATAGGAAAAAATACTGATAGGAAGAGAATTTCACAAATGACAAAAACAAACCTGACTGCCAACTCCAGGGAAAAAAAGCTGTTCAAGAAAGTCATAGTAGGCTGGGTGTGGTGGCTCACACCTATAATCCCAGCACTTTGGGAGGCCAAGGCAGGAGGCAGATCACTTGAGGTCAGGAGTTCAACACCAGCCTGGTCAATATGGTGAAACCCCATCTCTACTAAAAATACAAAAATCAGCCAGGTGTGGTGGCACATGCCTGTAATCCCAGCTACTTAGGAGGCTGAGGCATGAAAATTGCTGAACCTGGGGAGGGGGTTGGGGCGGGTGGGTGGAGGTTGCAGTGAGCTGAGATCGCACCATTGCACTCCAACCTGGGCAACAAGAGTAGAACTGTCTCAAAAAAAAACCCAAAAAAACCTTTTAATACCACTTGACCTTTTAGATCAGCACTGTCCAACAGAAATACAATGCTGGCCATATATGTCATTTTAAGTTTTCTAGCAGTCACATTTTAGAAACTACAAAGAAACAACAGACATTTTAGTAATCATTTTTTGGATATATTAGGTTAATAATATATCCAAAATATTATCTCAATATGTAGCACTGACCACATTTGAAGTGCTCAATGGGCATATGTGACTAGTAGCTACCCTTATCAGATAGTAGTTTTAGACTATATACATGTAATACTTTAAAAAGAATTATTTTTGGCCGGGTGCAGTGGCTCATGCCTGTAATCCTAGCACTTTGGGAGGCCAAGGCAGGCGGATCAGGAGGTCAGGAGTTCAAGACCAGCCTGGCCAACATAGAAAAACTCGGTCTCTATTAAAAATACAAAAAATTAGCTGGGCGTGGTAGGCACCTGTAATCCCAGCTACTCAGGAGGCTGAAGAAGCAGGAGAATCGCTTGAACTTGGGAGGCAGAGGTTGCAGTGAGCAGAGATTACGCCACTGTACTCCAGCCTGGGTGACAGTGTGAGACTCTGTCTCAAAAAATAAACAAATAAATAAAAAATAAGAATTATTTTTGTTTTAAAAAGTAGTAGTAGCCAGCCTCCATACTGGCTAACATGGTGAAACCCCGTCTCTACTAAAAATACAAAAAAATTAGCTGGGTGTGTTGGTGAGTGCTTGTAGTCCCAGCTACTCGGGAGGCTGAGGCAGGAAAATCGCTTAAATCTGGGAGGTGGAGGTTGCAGTAAGCCGAGATCATGCTACTGCACTCCAGCCTGGTGACAGAACGAGACTCTGTCTCAAAAAAAAAAAAAAAAAAAAAAAACAGTAGGAAAAAAAAGTAGTAGTAGCAATGAACAGCTTACCTTCTGTACCTGAGCTTTGACCACCAGTCCTGGTAGCAAGTTATTAAGGGTCCAGCTCTGTTCTTCAGTAGCAATGGCAGTAGAAACCTCTGAGTGACCAATAGAGAGATGCACAACTCCTCCGTTGCCTTTCACCTCTTCAATGATGCAGTTCAGGTACTGACCCACCTTTAGTTTAGCACCTGTAAGCCCAGCCCCAGACCCCAAAAGGAAAAATGTCTCCATGAGAAAGACTTTCAACATGGGCCCAAGAAATACCTAAAAAGACCCATGTCCTGCCTGCCCAGTTAGCACTGATTACTCCCCATATTCCCAATCTCTAAGAGGCCAACTATAGGAAGGAAATGAAGTTACCCTAATTGATGTGGAATTCAATTAACCCACAAAAATATGAAAATCTCAACAAGCCAGGAGACTGCTAGTTCAGAAGCCATGGGGGCCCAAATTGCAGTGGAATCCTCCAGGTAAGAAAAACTGACACTGTTCCATCAGATCTTAGTGAGACTCTGCCACTCACTGGCCCTTCATCCATCTTCCCTTTCCTATTAACTAGGATTCAGTGCTGATTTTACCAAAGCCACAGCGCCTTCAGGGTCACCATTCTGTCATGTTACTCATCAAAGTAGCACTTAAATATAATCCCCACATGCACCACCTCACTACCATGTACTGGCCCCTTTTCTTGCCCTCACCTTTGTTCTTCTGTCGGATGTACTCCTGGGCTTTCAGCAGTGGCAGAAAAGCTCTGGTCCCATCAACACCAATGTCTACTAGGTAGCCATGATCTTCCAGGCTGGACACAGTACCCGTAAGTAGCTGAGGGAAGAGAACGTAGTCCCAAAAGTTCCAAGTCAAAGGTAATGGGACACACAACAAACATCCAAACTTGAATGTTCCTGCCAATAAGCTCACACTCTGCATCATTCCACCCCACATTCAACTTTAAAACACAATCCCACCAGACAGCAGACACCAAACTGAATACTCCCAGGCTTGAAGGATCTGATGGTTGCCAGGCAGTGAGGAAAGTTAAACACAGCTGAATGATAGAACAATTGCAAAGAGTCTCTTGCCTCCAGTGCTTTCAAAGATAGCAAACTTTCAGCCAGATACGGTGGCTCACATCTATAATCCCTGCATTTTGGAAGGCCAAGGCAGGCAGATCACTTGAGGTCATGAGCTTGAGACCAGTCTGGCTAATATGGTGAAATTCCATCTCTACCAAAAATACAAAAATTAGCTGGGCTTGGCACCTGTAATCCCTGCCTCAGGAGGCTGAGGCAGAATCGCTTAAATCCAGGAGGCGGAGGTTGCAGTGAGCTGAGATTATGCCACTGTACTCCAGCCTAGGCAACAGAGTGAGATTGTCTCAAAAAAAAAAAAAAAGATGATAGCAGATTTTTACATTATGCAAAGAGAGAAACTGCAAGACCCTGCAAGGGCACTCCCAGAGCCAGGACTACTGAGAGAATCCAGCAATACCCTTCTAGCTGTCACAGTATGTCTCTTCTGAGCACCTCCAAGACATTAAAAAAAGTACTGCTGGCCAGGCACAGTGGCTCATGCCTGTAACCTCAGTACTTTAGAAAGCCGAGGCAGGTGAAGCACCTAAGGTCAGGAGTTCAAAAATCAGCCTGGAAAACATGGGGAAACCCCGTCTCTACTAAAAATACAAAAATTCACTGGGCGTGGTGACACGCACCAATAATCTCAGCTACTAGGGAGACTGAGGCAGAAGAATTGCTTGAACCCGGGAGGTGGAGATTGTAGTGAGCCAAGATCACACCATCGTACTCCAGCCTGGATGACAGAGCAAGATTCCGTCTCAAAAAAAAAAAAAAACAAAAACAAAAAAACTGCCAACCTCTTTTGGGCCCTGCATCAGAACAGCTTATTAAAAAGAAAAAAAAAGTAAAAACTGCCAACCTCCTTTACATTACATGGGAAGAAGTGTGGCTCTGAAACTTGCTAACTATTTGGTCTTTGGTAAATCACTTAAACCTCTCTGAGTCCATTTTTTCAAATGTACAAGGAATAGTGTCTACCTGCCTCAGAGAGTTGCTGTGAAAATTATATCAAAGTGGCCAAAACGTCACCTGCTGAATAGTAGGCTCTTGACACTTGTCAATTTCCTACAACTTACTTTTATTCCCTTTTTATCCAACTAAATCCCACCAAACTTTCTAGGTCTTTCCTAAATCCTACTGCTTCTAACACATTGCAAGATCATACTGATCTCCACTCTCTTAATTACAAGAGTACTTATATTATCTATATGAGTGTAAGTTTACCCTTTTGTACCTACCAGACTTAGAGGCTCTGAGCCAGGACTAACAGCTCCTGAATCTCCACAGGACTGAACACAAAGTAGTGAGATATCCAGTAATACAGCTGATAGACTAACTTTGCTGACTACCCTGTCTCTTGCTCTCAGAGAGCAGCTCTCAAGCATTATATATAAATGCCAGAAGCCTTTGTAAAAGACCAAATCTGCAAGGAAGTTTCAGTAAGTAAGGCACTATGAGCAACTCCTTCTCACCATCACCAAGTCCACCACTAAGGCTTCCTGGAGGCATTTTTCCTTGCTACCAGTGAAATTTGGACTTCTTTCTCTTTTCTCTTCTCCAATGTAATGATTAGGTTCAAGTCTTCAAGGTCCATTAAATACCCAACGAACCCAAGAGACCTTCTTTCCAGAAAAAGACCCACTCATATGTGTAACAGTTAAGCTGAAAGTAAAAGGTGGCCTAGACCATGCTCCCTAGGAGGCAGGGAGAAGGCACACTGCCCACTCTTTCTCCCTGACCCTAGACACCTACCATGCCATGCTTCAGGGCCTCAGCACTCAGTACTCTGTTGACATTTTTGGGGTTCAGAGACAGCTTGACACTCTTCTTGCCCCTCTCTGTGATGCCCAGACTGCTCACCACACATCTCACCAGCATTCCAGGTGAGAAAAGTTCAGGCAAATGGATTAAGTCCTGCATAACACAAATGAGAAAGATCTGATACACACCCTTCTTCTGAACCAAAAATCTCACCTAGCCTTGGCTCAGGGACTTCTCATCCTCAGACCCCAAAGAACCCAGAAGATGGGTGAGGAATAACCACCCATCCACAAAGGAAGATGGATCTGTGGCCAAGTCACAGTCTTGAATTTAGCATAAAGCCTTCAAATATTTCCACATAACCAGCATGTAAAATGACTTGTCAAAAGAATTGTCTACACTTACTGTCTCTACCTCATCTTTTACTCACTCTTCAGCTCACTGCAATCTGGTTTGCACCCCCTCACTCCATCACTTTATCTCCCCAGAGAGTTGCCAATGAGCTCTATATCGCTAAATCCAGGGGTCTGTTTTGCAGTCCACTAAAAAGTACTTGAGGGTCAGGCGCGGTGGCTCACGCCTGTAATCCCAGCACTTTGGGAGGCCGAGGTGGGCAGACCATCCGAGGTCAGGAGTTTGAGACCAGCCTGGCCAACATGATGAAACCCTATCTCTACTAAAAATACAAAAATTAGCTGGGTGTAGTGACCTGTGCCTGTAATCCCAGCTACTTGAGAGGCTGAGGCAAGAGAATCACTTGAACCTGGGAGACGAAGGTTGCAGTGAGCTGAGATTGTGTCACTGCACCCCAGCCTGGGTGACAGAGTGAGACTGTGTCTCAAAAAATGAAAAATCATGATCATCTCTCCCAATCCAGGTCCCCTTTAGGGTTTCCTATCTCAGGATGTCATGACCAAGCATCAAATCATGCACAACAGAATCCTAGAACTCAGCCCTAACACCTCTATCTGCCCCACCACCCATATAGAATCTATCACCAAGCAATGACTTTGCCTCCTCAGTCCTCAGGAAATCCTGAACTCAGGTCACCATCAATCTCAGGACATGAACAACTATAAGAGCCTCCTAACTTGTCTCTAAGCAACTTCTCATGCCTCTTCAATCTACACATTATGCTGTCTACATGTCACCCCAATGAGAACATTTCAAGGACTTCCCACTGATTCTAGAATTTAAAAACAATCCTTAAAAATGGTCTGCAAGGCTGCATATGCCCCGGCCCCCATTCAGCTCTCCAGCCCATTTCACATCATGCTCTCCCTTGCTCTCCCTACTTAGCCATACTAGCCTTCTCTCTGTTACATATTACATTGCTTTGCCTGAACCCTTTCCTTCTTTATCTAGGGAACCCTCACTCTTTAGATCTCAGTTTAAGCATCCTTTCCTCAACAAAGTCTTCCAGGCTCCCAGACTTAGTTGAAAATTCCTTTATGATAAACTCTCATGGCACCTTGTACCTTTCCTTCTTAGCACCTGGCAAAGTTGTAATTTTGAAACTATTTGTGTTCTACTTATTTTCAGTAACAGCTTCATCTGGATTTCCGTTACCTTCAGAGGTTGTTCTTGTGTCACCTGCTCGTTCAGCTTTTTGGTGTAGGCATCACAGATTTCAGTGACTTGCACAAACCCCTGGAGGCCATTGGGGAGACTAATCACCAGTTCCAGTTCATTCACCTCTTTCACGCAACCCAAAATCCGCATTCCCTCACACAGGGACTAGAAGAGAAAAAGTGAAATGTGTACAATAAGGATGGGAACAACAATAGGGAAGGTTGGAAGGTCTGGCTTCTAGTCTCAATTTAAAAGCTATAGGGCCCTTAAAAAAAGGAAAAAATGAGGCCAGGCATGGTGGCTCACACCTGTAATCCAAGCACTTTGGAGGCCAAGGCGAGCGGATCACCTGAGGTCAGGAGTTCAAGACCAGCCTGACCAACATGGTAAAACCCCATCTTAAAAAAAAAAAGCTATAGGGCCGAGCACAGTGGCTTAGGCCTATAATTCCAGTACTTTGGGTTGCCAAGGCAGGAGGACTGCTTGAGTTCAGGAATTTGAGACCAACCTGGGCAACAGTTTCTACAAAAAAAAAAAAAAAAAATTTGCCAGGCATAATGGTGAACGCCTATAGTTGCAGGTATTCTGAGGTGACTGGATCGCTTGAGCCAGGAGGTTGAGTCTGCAGTGAGCCATGATCATACTGCTCTATGCCATCCTTGGCAACAAAGTGAGACCCTATATCAAAAAATAAAAATAAAAAATAGGCCAGGCACAGTGGCTCACGCCTGTAATCCCAGCATTTTGGGAGGCCAAGGCAGGTGGATTACCTGAGGTCAGGAGTTCGAGAACAGCCTAGCCAACATGGCAAAACCCGGTCTTCACTAAAAATACAAAAATTAGCCGGGCATGGTGGCACATGCCTGTAATTCCAGCTACTCAGGTGGCTGAGGCAGGGGGATTGCTCGAACCCAGGAGGCAGAGGTTGCAGTGAGCTGAGATCATGCCACTGCACTCCAGCCTGGGCAACAAGAGCAAAACTCTGCCTCAAAAAAATAAATAAATAAAAATAAATACAAAATATAAATTCCAGGAATTTTTATAAATGAAAAGAAATATACATGTGTTCATATCAGTGCATGTCTCAAATATCAGACCGAAGGATTGTAAAAGGTCTACTCAAACTCAAATGCCTCACAGACAACACAACAGAGGAAGCCAGCTAGTGGAGACAATGGCAGTCTGGAGTGACCATGCTAGATCTAAAAGGCACAACCACTACTCAGCTCCTTGTCACTTACAAACATGAGGGAACACGGGCCTTGTGCTATCAGTGCTTTCGAATATTTACAAGAAGCCAGAAATCACATTTTCGTGTAAAATTTTTAGTTTTCTAATGTTAGCACCAAGTCTAAATTTTTTTTAAAGTATATAGGACAAAATATTGAATCTGAATCTGGCCAAATCTAAATGTTCCCCTTCAAAATTATTTGACTTCTTCTCTTTCTGACAACATATATTGGTGTTACCATCTAAATAAAAATGTATGGAACACAGTAAGATCACTCCCAATTCTTGCAGATGGGTTTCACATCTATGAAATGAATGGGTAGGATTAGAATGACTGCTAAAGTTACTGTCAGTTCTAACCTCTGAATATATCAAAACGCAAGTCCTGTGAGGACACAAGCAAACCCATGGCAGCTTTAAAAGAAAAACAGGGGGTAGGCACAATGGCTCACACCTATAATCCTAACACTTTGGGAGGCCAAGATAGGAGGATTGCTTGAGCACAGGAGTTCTAGACCAGCCTGGGCAAAATAGCAAGATCCAAGCTCTACAAAAGATTTAAAAATTAGCTGGGCATGGCAACACACACCTGTAGTAGTCCCAGCTGCTCAGGGGAGGCTGAGGCAGGAGGACTGCTTGAGCCCAGGAGTTCAAGGCTAAAGTGAGCTACGATCATGCCACTGCATTCCAGCCTGACAAAGAGAATCAGGCCTGTGTCTAGAAAATAATACATAAATGAAAAGGAATAAAGAAGATTCCTGGCATCAGTTAGCCACTGAAGGAAATCATGCTCAGTCCTTAGCAAAAATTGCAAGAATCTCTACAGGCACACACATGAAATATAATATATTAAGGGGAAAATGGAATTAAGAGAAAAAAGAAGGAAAGAAGAAAGAAAAAACATACACAAACTTAAGCAACAAGGTCGTTTATTTAAAGGAAAGCCCAACTGTAACAAACCTCAACACTAAGAATTTCAAACTTCTCTCTTGTAGACTTGTTGCTTTCTCTCTTTTCGATTTTCAACTTTTTTGTTTTTGCTGGCACCTTCTGGCTCTTTTTCCTTTTGGTGGATCCCTCTTCGGCACAAATCTAGAAGAGTCAGGGGAACCCACAAAGACCCAAAAGAATAAGAAACAATCTAACTTTTCCTTTCTATTTCAGGTCATCTGTCACCTTGGTTGTTACTCCTTCACTTCCCCCTACCCCATCCCACTCCCAATTGTTCCTTTAATTCTTGCTTAAAAAAAAAGAAAAAAAGGCCAGGCATGGTGGCTCACGCCTGTAATCCCAGCACTTGGGGAGGCCAAGGCAGGTGGATCACGAGGTCAAGCGATCGAGACTACCCTGGCCAACATGGTGAAACCCTGTCTCTACTAAAAATACAAAAATTAGCTGGGTGTGGTGACAGGCGCCTATAATCCCAGCTACTTGGGAGGCTGAGGCAGGAGAATGACTTGAACCTGGGAGGTGGAGGTTGCAGTGAGCTGAGATTGCACCACTGCACTCCAGCCTGGGCGACAGAGTGAGACTCTGTCTCAAAAAAAATAAAATAAAATGGGCTGCCAATGCTCCCTCTGCCCAAGGTCTGAGAAGCTTCCTTCATGTTCCCAAAGTCTCTTCTCTCTTGTGTTCTTCCTCTCTTGACTGAGATGAACACTGGGGTTCCCCAATTTGAGGAGCATTGTAGAACAGTGCATGAAAATGGGCACTGGAGTCACACAGACCCCAGCTAAACTCCCATCTTTTCCACCATAACAAGCTATGTGGTTTCCGCTAAATGATATAAAGGCCAGGCACAGTGGCTCATGCCCATAATCTCAGCACTTTGAAAAGGGGCCGAAGCAGGCAGATTACTTGAGATTAGGAGTTCAAGATCAGCCTGGCCAACAGGTACTCAAGAGGCTGATGCAGGAGAATCACTTGAACCCAGGAGGCAGAGATTGCAGTGAGCTGAGATCACAACACTGCACTCCAGCCTGAGCAACAGAGCAAGACACTGTTCCTCATCACAGAATTGTGATCACTGCTTCATAGTACAGTTGAAAAGATTACACAATACAGACCTAAAGCCACACACTCAAATGTTAGTCCCTTTTCCCAAGCATCTGGAGCACAGGCTAGTCTAGGTGAGATTGTGAAGTCTAATGCAAAATCTGATCATTACTTGTGGCAAAGAACCCATGTAAAAATGCAGTGATCAGGCTGGGCATGGTGGCTCAGGCCTGGAATCCCAGCACTTTGGGAAGCCGAAGCAAGTGAATCACCTGAGCTCAGGAGTTCAAGACCACCCAGGACAACATGTGAAACCCCGTCTCTACTAAAAATACCAAAAAAAAAATTAACTGGGTGTGCTGGTGTGCACCACCAGCTACTTGGGAGGCTGAGGCAAGAGAATCACTTGAGCCCCAGGGGCAACGGCTGCAGTGAGCCAAGATAGCGCCACTGCACACCAGCCTGGGCCAGAGACTCTGTCTCAAAAAAGAAATGCAATGATCAATTGGGCACAGTGGAAATGCCTGTTGTTCCAGCTACTTGGGAGGCTAAGGCAGGAGGATCGACTGAGCCCAGGAGTTTAAGTCCAGCCTGCGTAACACAGTGAAACATTGTCTCTCCTCATCTTACCTCTCTGGAAGGAAAAAAAAAAAAACATCGGCTGGGCACAGTGGCTCACACCTGTAATCCCAGCACTTTTGGGAGGTTGAGGTGGGCAGATCATATGAGGTCAGGAGTTTCAGATTAGCCTGGCCAACATGGTGAAACTCCATCTCTAACAAAAAAAACAAAAATTAGCCCAGCATGGTAGCAAGCGCCTGTAATCCCAGCTACTCACTCTTGCCACTGCACTCCAGAATGGGCAAGAGTGAGATTCCATCTCAAAAAAAAAAAAAAAACGGCTTCCTCTCCATCCTTAATCAACATGGCACAGGCTGGGTGTGGTGGCTCATGCCTATAATCCCAACACTTTGGGAGGCCGAGGCGGGTGGATCACCTGAGATCAGGAGATCAAGACCTTCCTGGCCAACATGGTAAAACCCCATCTCTACTAAAAATACAAAAATGAGCTAGGCGAGGTGGAGTGTGTCTGTAGTCCCAGCTACTTGGGAGGCTGAGGGAGAAGAATTGCTTGAACCCAGGAGACAGAGGTTGCAGTGAGCTGAGATCGAGCCACTGCACTCCAGCCTGTGTGACAGAGCAAGACTCTGTCTCCAAAAACAAAAAACAAAAAAAAACATGCACAGAATCCCTAAGAACAAGGAACAACAGCACTTTATTTTGTTTGTTTTGTTTTTTGAGATAGAGACTCGCCCAGGCTGGAGTGCAGTGCTGCAATCTCTGCCTAGTCAGTTCAAGCACTTCTCATGCCTCAGCCTCCCGAGTAGTTAGGACTAGGACTACAGGCTTGCACCACCAAGTCCAAGTAGTTTTTGTATCAGTATTAGTATAGATGGGGTTCCACCATGTTGGCCAGGCTGGTCTTGACTCCTAGCCTCAAGTGATCTGCCTGCCTTGGCTTCCCAAACTCTAAGATTACAGGCATGAGCTACCACGCCAAGCCAACAAGAGTACTTTAAACTCTACTACTAAATGCCAGGCTTCAAAAGATGTAGACTTGTGGTAGCATGGCCTCTCTAAATGAGTTAAACTTATAGAAGTAGACTTCAACGCAAAAAAAATCTAGAAAATAATACATTCTCAAATAAGGCTCATTTTTCACAAGACACTAGAGTGAAAGTTTCCAGTGAGTGTCACCAAACAAGCATACTACTTGCATCAAATAAGTTGTCTTGTTCAACTGACTGCTGGAAAGCTTTCTCTGGTTTGTGGATCTTTCTTGTACCCCCTCGGGGGAAGCTTTCTTCCAGCGTTGCCATGTTTGGGTCTCCTAAAAACAATGCAAAGGAAAATAGTGATATGTTGTCTTGGTAGCAGATTTCAGAAAGGTGTGATCAATGAGCAAGAGAAAGAATGTTCCAGCAATATGCTACACAACATTCAGGACTACAACATAGATGATTTAGATGTCAGGCCCGGGATAATCCATACTTCATCTTTCCAATGGTCTCTGCTTCAAAACCACAAGTCCACCCACTTTCTTCCAGAAAAATAAGTTATAGATTCAATGTAGCACTCATTAAGCAGCTACAGTTAAGTCAGAGATACACTGTAGCTCTATAGAGGAATATATAATCCTCTGCCTTCAAAGAACATGCACACTTTTTAGAAGACAAAACAATTATGCAAGTAACTTAAAATGCAAATCAGATTATAAACCATCACAAAGATATAGGAAGGGATAAGGCTTCAGTAAAGGAGGCAACCTTCATAAAGATCCTTTTAAGCTGAAGGGTAAAAGATGAACAGAAGCTTGACAGGTAGAAAGGGAATGTGAGAAAAGGCGTGGAATGTGAGAAAAGGTGTGGAATGGGAAAAGCCTATATTTCAATAAACACCAGCAATTTTCCTATCAAAGAGCCTATTATTTCAATAAACACCAGCAATTTCCCTATCAAAGAACTGCTCAAAAGCTTGCTGTTGTCTCTGAAGAATTATTCAACTAGACCACTGGGAGATTAAAGCATAAAAATTGAAGTTAAATTTTAAAAGAGGCTGCGCACAGTAGCTCACACCTGTAATCCTAGCACTTCGGGCAACCGAAGCAGGCAGATCATCTGAGGTCAGGAGTTCGAGACCAGCCTGACCAACATGGAGAAACCCCGTCTCTACCAAAATTGCAAAAAATTAGCCAGGCGTGGAGGTGTGCGCCTAGTACCAGCTACTCAGGAGGCTGAATAGGGAAAACTGCTTGAGGCTGGGAGGCAGCGGTTGCAGTGAAGCAAGATCCGGCCACTGCACTCCAACCTGGGGGACAGAGCGAGACTCCGTCTTAAAAATTTAAAGGAGAAGTTGGGCTTCTTTGTGGAAGACTCTGAATTAGATATGGGTAGTTTACTTTGGCAAGTCAGAGACTTAAGCAGGGAAAGCCACAGAACAGTAAGCAAGAAAAATACACAGCAGACTACAGATTGGACATGAAGAGGAGCAGTACTGAAGGTAAGGAAATTCAGTAGAAGGATTCAAATGCATTGTTAAAAAGGATTCAAATGCAGTGCAACAGAGAAACCATGAGAACCAGAACTGGGTATAAGTGAAAACAGAAGACAGGAGACGTTGGTTCTGAGAGACAATTGGCAATAAGAACCTAGAAGGGCTTGAGACTAGAGAAGTGATGACCTGTTGGGGCCAAGGACATGGAATCAGGGGTGGGTGTATGATTCAAAGAAACAACAAAGTTCAGGGAGTCTAGATGGCTGGAAATTTCACTCTTAATTTCATTTCGGACAAGGGGAAATTGAGGCTCCAAAAAGGAAGGCGATTCAGGGGCACAAAAATGACTTAAGCTACTTTCCGAACACAAAGCCTGGGATTACAGGGGCTGCTAGAACAGCCGGCTTCGAAGCGGGGCTCAGGTGGCCAAACCACACTCATCTAGCGGATGCCTAACAGGGTCCCAGGCCTGGGACAGACCTGACAGCCATGAGGTTTCCTCCCTTGTCGTCTCTCCCTTTACTCACCAGTAGCTCGCGCCGCTGTAATCTCACACGCGGAGACCAAGACACTCAGGGTCTAGCGCAACTCTTCCGGAAGTACGGGCGGGCGCAACACCCTACTTCCGTTGCTGTGCGGAGGGGGTGACGTAAGACAGGAATCGGAAGGGCGGGACTTCGAGCAGTAGCCAATCGACGCAGAAGGCCGAATCGCGGTGGCAGTCTCAGGCGGCTTCTTCCGGCCGGGCAGAGCAGTGGGTACGGTAGTTGAAGGACCCTTGCTGCGGAATTTGTGACTGTAGCAGGTGGGTGAAGAGGGGAGCCCGGGCTTGGACCTCCCGCCTCTTCCACGTTGCGGGGCCAGCCGCCGTTTCTGGCCTAGGAACACTTCGAGATCTTAGCTTTGGAGGAGAGAAACCGTGGGGCATAGGAAAGGAGCTAGAAAAAACGAGGGGCGCACGGGGGCGGCCAGAGGGTGAGAAGCCTCGAGGCGAGGCGGATAGGTGCTCCCAAAGGCTCCCACAGTTCCTGAAGACTTTTAGATTGCCTTCGCCAGTGTTGAAAAATGCGGCCCTCTGCGAAGGGAGTCTCCCAAGGTCACCCAGTGACGTAATATTGACAAGGACTAGGGCTTCTGACCCCATCACCGGCCGAATTAACCTCTTTTCCTCTGTACACCCATAGCTGTTTGTTCCCACCGAGCTGTGCTTAGGAAGTTGTCCAGCTAGGCCCGCTGAAAGCGGGTTAGATTTCAGTCTTTAGACGATCGGCAGAAAGGCCTTTCCTAGGAGGTAGCCAGAATAGAGAGCTGTAAACTTGAAGTGCAAGAGGCTGCTTCTGGTACCTGAGTGGTTCTCACTCATCTTTGTCTTTTTTACGTCGTGATCTCACCATTCCAGGTAAGTGTTCAGTTAGAAAGGAAAATAGCAATATAGAGGAACAGAGTAGCAAGAGCTACTGGTCATTCTGTACCTTTAAAAAGGTGCCCATCTCAGGGGTGGAGAGAGGCACAGAAGGATTAATTACATTTAAGAGCAGTTAGTGGCCGGACGCGGTGGCTCACGCCGGTAATCCCAGCACTTTGAGAAGCCAAGGCGGGCAGATCACCTGAGGTCAGGAGTTCAAGACCAGCCTGGGTAGCATGGTGAAACCCCGTCTCTACGAACAGTACAAAAATTAGACGGGCGTGGTGGCGTGCACCTGTAGTTCCAGCTGCTCGGGAGGCTGAGGGAGGAGAATCGCTTGAGCCCAGGAGGCGGAAGTTGCAGTGAGCCGAGATCTTGCCACAACACTCCAGCCTGGGTGACAGAGGAAGGCCTTGTTTGTTTGTTGTTGTTTAAAAAAAAAAAGCAGTTAGTGGCTTAATTAAAACAGACCACCATTTAACAACATTAAATCACATCCAGGAGTCTTACAAAGGGCACTGTAAACACAAGATTCCTTTATCTTTGCCCTACTTTGTAACTTGCAGTGTGCTGAAGAGTGCAGAACCAAATTTTTCGATCTTACTGCACTATTATCTCATCAGCAACAACCCCCCCCCCATTTCCTCCGCCATCTTAGCCTCTCAAGAGTCCTCCTCAGACTCCAAGACCCAGACTAACTTGAGTAATTGATTTCAGTTCTTGAACTATGCACTTCCCTGCAGTCAAAATTAGTATTCTGTGGAATATCACAAACATAGCTTTCCTCCTATATTGTGTGTAAATTAAAGGAAAATGTAAAGCACCTTAGTATTGTTGGGCGTATCCTCCTAAAAAGTTGATGTAACATAGGGGAGGTTTTCAGTTAATGGTCAACATTAAACTCTTGTTTTCTGTAGCGGTTTCTCCTAAAAACCTACTTCATACCATAAGAAACGAATCGGGGGGAGAGTATCTCTTTAGTAAGTTTAGTAAAATGAAATAGTTGATATAAGAGCTGCATTATAAAGTTGCTTTTAATGGAGATTTTCTTACTTGGGCTAGACTGGCCAAGGTCTCCGAAGAGGCCTAAGGAAGTCTGGATTTCCTTCATTGCTCCAAGAACCTTCTTGAAACTTGAAAATTAAGGTCATTTTTCTCAAATTTTCATTGCCAATTCTTTGCACAAGAATCCCTCTGAAAGCCTTTGAATGGGGGAGTTCCAGTTTCCGTAGCAATGACTCCCTCATAGATATCTCCCTCTTCCATTTCATCAAGAGCCAGCTGAGTCACTGTCACTGCCTACCAATCTCGACCGGACCTCGACCGGCTCGTCTCTGTTGCCAATCGACTCGGCGTGGCGTCGGTCGTGGTAGATAGGCGGTCATGCATACGAATTTTCAGCTCTTGTTCTGGTGACCTTTTGAACATGTCTTGTCTTTGCTCTTTTTTAGTATAAAAGAAATCATGCCTTTATAAAATACACAGGTACTATAGATGAAGCCCTCATAAAATTTGCTATATATTCTTCTAGAGTTTTTTTTAATACACTTATTTTTCTATTTCCATTACTGCAGTATTTTTTCAAACTTTAGCCTGCTTCAGTATTATCTAGAAGCCTTATTAAAATAGATTCCTGGACCCAGAGTTTCTGATTCAATAGGTAGGGCCTAAGAATTTGCACTGACAAGTTTCCAGTGATGCTAATGCTGCTGGTCTACGGACTAGACTCAGAGAACCATTGATGTGCTTTATAATATCCAGAAATAGGATCTTTTTTTTTTTTTTTTTTACAAAATTTAACATTACTTGGGACATCTTCCCATGTCAGTACACAAACATCTCTGCCTATTGTGTGTCCTTCAGTGGAAACCATCATTTTTTTAATCAGTCTTCTATAGATGGAATTTTAAGATTTTCATAAACAGTATTTCGGTGACCATCTTTGAACTATATAATGTGCTTCCACTTTGTAATATTTCAATAAGGGCAAATTCCTGGAGAAAAAAAAGAACCAGCTAGATGAAAGGGTATACTCATTTTACAATTAGATAGATACTGCCAAATTGCACTTTCTGAAAGTTGTGCCAGTTTACACTACAAGCAACAGAGAGAGAATGCTTGTTTTCTTACATACTTAATACTGCTACTTACCATAATTTTATCTTTGCTAGTTTGATGATTAAATATTGGTCTCACTTTAAATTTTTTTTTTTTTTTTGACTAATAGTGAGGTTGGTTATCCAGTTACATTTTGTCTTTTTGTTTTGGGCTCTTTTTTTCCTTAATATTTTCCCTTCCCTGAGATGACTTAAATATTTACCCATATTTTCTTCCAGGACTTTTTGATTTCACTATTTACATTTAAATGTGTTATTTGTTTTGTGGTGGTGCAAGGATTCCAGCTTTCTTAACACCAGCACTAGCTATTATCAACTCCATTTAGTAAATGATCCCTTCTCCCCTCTCCCATGGAGGTCCTAAATTCAGTGTACTGTGGTGTGATGGAGCCAAGAATGAAAACATTAAGCTGTATTGGGTCAGAGAATGAATTTAGCAGGGGCTATTGTGTTCTCATCTTATGCTGAGTGATTTGATATATTCTGAGGTGTTCATGAAATAGCAATCAAGGTAAAATCCTACTTCCAAAAGCTTTTTTTATTAGCAAGGCTTTTTCTACCATCTTTGCTACTGCTGTGTTGTGTGAGACATAGATAAAAATTTACAATATTTATATGCAATGACTTCAAGTTTTTAAACTAAAACAAGACAAAATTTATTTACTTTTACATCCAAACCAATTTATTGTTGCTTTCTTTCTTTTTTTAAAAGATTGAGATCATGGCAGGTCCGGAAGCTGATGAACAATTTCAGTTCACTGGTATTAAAAAATATTTCAACTCTTATACTCTCACAGGTAGAAGGAATGTAAGTATTAATGATAACTTTAAGCAGTTATATTTTAAAATAATATAGATGCGACAACTCATTTACTTTCTTTCTTTCTCAGTGTGTACTGGCCACATACGGAGGCATTGCTTTGATTATCTTATATTTCAAGTTAAGGTCCAAAAAAACTCCAGCTGTGAAAGCAACATAAATGGTAAGCAGTTGATATTTAAACCTTTATAATGTAGCCATTTTGATGTTAGGATTTTTCCCTAACATTTACTATAAAAATAAACTGTTGTCATTTTGCAAAATTTATTGCATACAAGAAAAAAATTGAGACTCAGTATAGTGGCACACACCTGTAATCCCAGCACTTTGGGAGGCCAAGGCAGGTGGATCACATGAGGTCAGGAGTTCAAGACCAGCCTGGCCAACATGGCGAAACCCCGTCTCTACTAAAAATACAAAAATTAGCTGGGTATGGTGGCGGGCGCCTGTAATCCCAGCTACTCAGGAGGCTGAGGCATGAGAATCACTTGAACCTGGGAGGTGGAGGTTGCAGTGAGCCGATACTGTACCACTGCACTCCAGCCTAGTGGTGAGAGCAAGACTGTCTCCAAAAAAAGGAAAAAAAAAAAAAAAAAAAAAAAACAGAAAAATATTGCCCATGTCCCAAGACCCTAACAATTTTTGTTAAATGTGTTGTTTGGTTTCCAGTGACTATGATCATGTCTGTAATTTTGTCTTATACCAAATATATCTTTATAATTTGAATGCATATCTGTTCATAAATATAGAAACTATTTCAGAGAAGAAATCTCCCATTAGAATTAGTAATAGTACAGTGAATGCTTTTGAGCATGAAGCCTTGTATCTAGAATTGTCTTCCCCAGTGCTTTCCCAGACAAATATGGGGTACCTACCTTTGTAAATGGGTGTGTCTTTTGCCCAGCCAATGTGAAATGTAAGTTTCTGATTTTTGCAATTTGATGAGTAAAAAAACTGCATCTCCTGCTTTTTGAAGTACATTTTTCTATTTGTTTACTATTTGTATTTTTCTTAAAAATATAATTCATCCTATACTTGTCTTTATTTAACATTTTGGTGACATGGAAGCTCTTTATGTAATTATTAACCAACCTTTTTTTTTTTTTTTTTTTTTTTAGTTGAGATGGGGTTTCACCATGTTGGCCAGGCTGGTCTCAAACTCCTGACCTCAGGTGATTCACCCACCTCAGCCCCACAAAGTGCTGGGATTACAAGCATTGGCCACCGCACCCGGCCCGGACATTTTTATTCTTCAGACACAAGCTCTGTTGCCTAGGCTGGAGTGCAGTGGTATGATCTCGGTTCACTATAACCCCTGCCTCCCGGGCTCAAGTGACCCTTCCCCCTCAGCTTCCTGAATAGCTGGGATTTCAGGTATATGCCACCATGCCTAGCCAATTTTTGTATTTTCTTTTGGCAGAGACAAGGTTTTGTGATGTTCCCCAGGCTGGTTTTGAACTCCTGGGCTCAAGTGATCCACCTGTCTCTCAAAGTGCTGGGATTACATGTTTGAGCCACTGTGCCTGGCCAAGGTGGGCAGATCATGAAGTCAGGCGTTCAAGACCAGCCTGGCCAATACGGTGAAACCCCCATCTCTACTAATAATACAAAAATCAGCCGGGCATGGTGGTGTGTGCCTGTAGTCCCAGCTACTCAGGAGGCTGAGGCAGGAGAATACCTTGAACCCAGGAGGTGGAGATTGCAGCGAGCTGAGATCACACCTGCACTCCAGCCTGGGCAACAGAGCAAGACTCCCTCTCACAAAAAGAAAATGGAGAAATTGTGTCTCTTATGCATATTTATTTTGTGCTATTCAAGATGTTAGTTTAGCCAGGCGTGGTGCGGTGGCTCATAACGTGTAATCCCAGCACTTTGGGAGGCTGAGGTGGGTGGATCACCTGAGGTCAGCAGTTCGAGATCAGCCTGGCCAACATGGCAAAACCTCATCTCTACTAAACATAAAAATTAGCCGGGCGTGGTGGCAGGCACCTGTAATCCCAGCTACTCTAGAGGCTGTGGCATGAGAATCACTTGAACCCGGGAGGCAGAGGTTACGGTGAGCCGAGATCGAACCACTACACTGGGGGATAGAGTTAGACTCTGTCTCCAAACAAAAAAAAGGATGTTACTTTATATGCTAGACTTTTCCAATATTATACTTTTAGGATCATACTAAATTGTTGGTAGCTAACTTGGAATATTAGGTTAAAATGTATTAATATCCCGGCACTTTGGGAGGCTGAGGCGGGCAGATCATGAGGTCAGGAGATCAAGACCATCCTGGCTAACACAGTGAAACCCTGTCTCTACTAAAAATACAAAACATTAGCTGTGCATGGTGGCATGCTCCTGTAGTCCCAGCTACTCGGGAAGCTGAGGCAGGAGATTGCTTGAACCCGGGAGGCAGAGGTTGCAGTGAGCGAAGATCCTGCCACAGTATGCCAGCATGGGTAACACAGTGAGACTCCCTCTCAAAAAAAAATAAATATATTAATCTAAGGCCAGGCACTCTGGCTCACACCTACAATCCCAGCACTTTGGGAGACCAAGGTGGGTGGATCACTTGAGGTCAGGAGTTCGAGACCAGCCTGACCAACATGGTGAAACCCTGTCTCTCTCAAAATAAAAAATTAGCCGGGCGTGGTGGTGCAGGCCTATAATCCCAGGACTTGGGAGGCTGGGGCAGGAGAATCGCTTCAACACGGGAGACAGAGGTAGCAGTGAGCCAAGATCGCATCATTGCACTCCAGCCTGGGCAAGAAGAGGGAAACTCCATCTCAAAAAAAAAATGTATTAATCTGAGTTACACCTTAATTTTGGTTTTACGCCTCTGACAGTCTAATAAATTTGCATTCAATTTCAGTGGGTTCATGTATCTTAGTAATTCTTGAATGTCTTTAAAGTTGACCACATTTGTATCTAAACTTTTTCTTTGTTTATAGGAGTTTAAACTGCCTCCAGTTCTTAACCTCATCTGTTAAATTCCATGCCTGGAGAAGCTAATCCCAACTCATCATGTGATAATACAATTTGTACAATAAATTATGAACCTGGAAAAGCTGGTTGTCTTTATTTACAAGATATCAAAAATATAAAAACTGTACAAAATGCAACAAAGGCAAAAACTGGCAGTGACTTGGTCTAAATCTTTTAGTTTCCCAAAGCAAGGCTCAGTACTGGAGGTAAGCAACGGAAACGTCTGTCTGACTTCAAGTGTACTAGGTTGTATGTAGTTATTTTAGCTGAAGTAGAACATGGAAGCTGAATTTCCTCACCTGGTTTATCGAGTGTTTGTTTGGGTGCACTCAAAACTCCACAGGTATATAAATTCAGATGTCAGTGGAGGGCTGTATTAAATCTAGATCTAAGAAAGGAACTGTAGTTCACCCTACATAGTTACATATATTCCACTAATCATGGGCCAAGAAAAAAAATGTTAGCAGATCATTTAACATAGTACTTGAGTGCCATATAGTAACTACATTTTTACAGCAGAAACATACATGCTCATAGGATTCTTCAGCTAAAATTCAAAATGATATTTCTGATTTTGAATCTTGAAGCAGGATGAATTATTGAAATCAACTTTTTTCTAAATGTAATAAATTAAAATAGCATTTGAACAGAAAATGCATAGTTTCCACACAATCCAAAGCACCATAAATGTCCCCTCCATGAACATAATACCTCTTATTCAACTAACGGAAATTAGTCAAATGTGGTTGCTATAGAAACGTGGAACTGTCATGTTCAGATTTTCCAAGCAGCATACTTCCAGATCCATATAGACAAAAACATTCTTTGTAGCTTAAATATTAATCACTGAGGTATTTGCTTTTAGTCTCCCTTTTTAAAAACAGTAGCTTCCAAAAGGTCTTTAACACCGATGGTTTATTGTGGACTATAAGCTCCTGCAGCTAGAACCAGGTTTCTTCGAGTAAAATGAAGGTGTACAACAGGTGTTGATTTGGTCATATATGTTCCCAACAATAACTCCTGTGAATTCTCAGGTAAATTTATATGCCCAGTGGCTGTAGTAAAGTCATCGGTCTCTAAATCTTCAAAGGCTTTGATAGCATCCCATAATCGAACTGTATTATCCATTGAACCTAAGGGGAAGTCAAAGGAAACCATTAGTTGCATGCATCATATTTAGATTCTGAGACTCTGTCCAATGCATTTTATGTATTTACTGTACATTTTTGATGAAAAATCTAAACTTGACCAACAACTATTCCTTCTAAAGGAGCATTTCAGGTGGTACTTTAACCTGAGAAGTCATTCATGTAGGGTGACGCTGGAATCATAGCTAAAGGGAAGCAAAACCTAAAACATCAGGACTTAATTTGGCAATTGTCAACACTGTTTCCTCTTAACATACCATTTACCATAAAGCCATTAATAGTCATTTACCTGATGCCAAAATTTCACCATCTCTACTAAACCTAAGTGAACAGACTGTATCAGTGTGGCCTTTTAATTCTCCAACCATCAAACCATGTCCAATATCCCAAAGAAGTACTCTGCCATCTGTTGCTCCTGTAGCCAGGAATCTCCCATTGGGAGAAAATGTCAAGGAATGAATTGGTCCCTAGAAAAGAAATTTATAGGATCAAAGTCAAGTATGTCCAAGAAAATAAGACAAAATTTTAAAAGTTTTGTAGTAAGAATGGTATCTTTAAAATTTATGTTACTTGTTTAAAAAATATTTTTATGTTGAAAGCAACCTCGGATGCTGGAATAATAAGAGTGTAAAATACCTTGTGTCCAGTGAAGATCCTTACACAGTTACCATTCAGGACATCCCAGAGCCGCACAGTTCTATCTGCAGAGCCCGTAGCAACATAATTAGAATTTGGATGGAATCTGGTACAATTCACATCAGCAAGATGGCCAGCAAATATCCTTAAAGGCTGATAGTGGTCTGTAGCCCAAAGCCTTTTATAAAGTTATTGAAAGCAAAAGATGACAATTAGTAGTTAGCTGTGAAATGCCAAAAATCTATCCCAAATAAATACAGAAACATCTGTATGAAATGTTAGTTCCAGTGGCTCCCACTTACTAGTTAACTGAGGGAAGAAGAATGAGACTAACAGTCCTGAGAGCTGATCTGGTACAGTTTTTTTTTTTTTTTTTTTTTTAAGCTGAAGTCTTGCTCTGTTGCCCAAGCTGGATTCAAACTCTGGGTTCAAGCAACCTTCCCACCTAAGCCTCCCCAGTAGCTGGGACTACAAGTGTGTACCACTGTACCCAGCCGAAACTTAAGTTATAGAACTCCAATTCTCTGTATATTCCTCTTCCTTCCCTATTCCTAGTTTAAACCACAAGGAAGTATTTTGCCCTAGTTCTGGCCACCAAACAGTTGGTTTTTTTGTTTTACTGTCACCCAGTGCAGTGGTGCGATCTCGGCTCACTGCAACCTCCACCTCCTGGGTTCAAGCAATTCTGCCTCCATTTCCTGAGTAGCTGGAACTACAGGCATGTGCCATCACACCTGGCTAAGTTTTGTTTTTTGTTTGTTGTTTTTTCAGTAGAGATGGGGTTTTGCCATGTTGGCCAGGCTGGTCTGGAACTCCTGGCCTCAAGTGATCTGCCCTCTTTGGCCTCTCAAAGTGCTGGGACTACAGGTGTGAGCCACCACACCTGGCCAAATAGTTTCTAACCTGAGCTACCTTATCCTCAACTTCTAAGGAGATTACAGAGAAACATAAAAGTGCTGACAGTGGTAATGGAAGACAAGGTTAAGCATCTGATGGGAGTGGGAAGGAGGATTGTTAATTAAGTCTTTTTTAAAAAGCAGGATTTGGCTGGGCACGGTGGCTCATGCCTACAATTCCAACACTTTGGGAGGCCAAGGAGGGTGGATCACGAGGTCAGGAGATCGAGACCATCCTGACCAACATGGTGAAACCCCTTCTCTAAAAAAAAAAAATATATATAACAAATTAAAAAAATAAAAAGCAGGATTCATATAGATGTAATTGCAGATATAATAATACTCCTTCCCAAAATTCATTTTCAAATAAGTTATAAATGCAAAAGCTTCTCAGAAAGCAGATCCTCAATAGATCAGAAACCATTCTGATCATTGAATAGACCCAGTCATAAGATCACAGTGTTCTTACCGAGCTACTCGGTCATGGCCCCCTGACACAAAATAATATCCATACGGAGAAAATTGCGTGTCCCATACTGGATAGTTGTGTCCTTTATATCCCACCAAACAAGTAAATGTTTGAAGGCTCCACAATCTAACTGTTCCATCTTCTGAAGAGGAAAGCAGATAGTTCCTGAGAGAAGAGAAGGTGAGATATTTGACTCCCAGAGTAACCTTTGGCCACCTGCATTTGAATATATTATACATTTGAATATATTAAATGTAGCTAACTAACATGCTACATCTCACTTTTAATTCATAGACAGAATTCACAGTAGTTATCAAGAACTGAAAGAACTAACCAAACTAATGTTATCCCTGACACACTACATATAGCGAGCACTTACTGAATGAGGTAAGATTATATAGAAACTTACAGTCTATTAAGGGGAAAATCACAGTTCTTTACACGAAAAAAATACCAGGGGTAATTAACAAAGTACAGTCAATTAAGGTCAATTGAAAAAGTTTAAGAAATGTGATATGTCACTTAAAACTCAACAATTTCTGACCCTAAAATAAAGATGCTATTTTCCTATCCTGTGTAAGCTATCTAAGAATTAAAAAGGAAATGTCTTTTGAAGAAAAAAAAAACACTATACAGACATGCTAATAATACCCTACCTTTTTCAAGGATAAACACAAAAGATTGATAGTCAGAAAGTATTATAATTTTCACTGAAATCAGTTTCCCTCAAGTAAAAATACATCATCTGGGCCAGGCACAGTGGCTCACAATTATAATCCCAGCACTCTGGGTGGCTGAGGCAGGTGGATTACGAGATCAGTAGTTACAGCCCAGCCTGGCCAATATGGTGAAACCCCATCTCCACTACAAATACAAAAATTAGCTGGGCATGGTGGCATGCGCCTGTAGTCCCAGCTACTCAGGAGGCTGAGGCAGGAGAAACGCTTGAACCCTGGAGGCGGAGGTTGTAGTGAGCCGAGACTGTGCCACTGCACTCCAGCCTGAATGACAGAGGGAGACTCCATCTCAAAAAAAAAAAAAAAAAGAAAAAAAATGCATTATCTGGCAAAACCTTATCAAACAACAAAAAACCTAATTCTCGAAGTTTCATAATGATGAAATCTATGGATGGAAAGCTATTATCTTTTTCTCCTTTTTTTTTTTGAGATGGAGTTTCACTCTTGTTGCCCAGGCTAGAGTGCAATGGTACAATCTCAGCTCACTGCAACCTCCACCTCCTGGGTTCAAGCAATTTTCCTGCCTCAGCTTCCTGAGTAGCTGGGACTACAGGCACCTGCCACCACACCCAGCTAATTTTTCTATTTTTAGTAGAGACAGGGTTTCACCATGTTGACCAGAATGGTCTTGTTCTCTTGACCTCGTGATCTGCCTGCCTCGGCCTCCCAAAGTGCTGGGATTACAGGCGTGAGCCACCAAGCCCAGCCTTTTCCTTCTTTTTTTGAGACAAGAGTTTTGCTCTTGTTGCCCAGGCTGAAGTGCAGTGGTGTAATCTCAGCTCATTGCAACCTCCACCTCCCAGGTTCAAGAGGTTTTATTGCCTCAGCCTCCCAAGTAGTGGAGATCACAAGCATGCACCACCACACCCAGCTAATTTTTTGTATTTTTAGTGGAGAATGGGTTTCTCCATGTTGGCCAGGTTGGTCTTGAACTCCTGACCTCAGATGATCCGCCCATCTTGTCCTCCCAAAGTGCTGGGATTACAGGCGTGAGCCACTGTGCCCGGCCTGAAAGCTATTATCTATCCAAGCAAGATACTGATGGTATTATGAATACAAAATACCCTCCCCCACCATTTTTACAGAGTGTCAGAGATCATGAAAAATAGGCAAATACCTAAACACATAGGATGACATTGTAATCATATACCTAAAGGGAAGCAAAACCAATTTCAAATTTCTCTTTTTCATTTACTCTTATACTTTTAATTATAGAACAATAAATCTTCAATTAATAGCTAATATGCCATTAGTGTCAGGAATTTATCTAAAATTTGATGAAGCAGCCATAAGACACAATGGAGCAACCCAATGTAACAATTCAACCCCTACTGGAGTTATATAAAACTAGTTTTGATTGGTTATTTACCATTAGGTAACAAAAATTTTTAAAAAGAAAATACTAAAGCTAATTTTTAAAACCAGTAAGCCCTGAAATTGTGCATTTTGATTCTATAAATTTAAGTATACATTAAATTGCTACCATGCATACCAGTATTCAAAGATGAATTAGCAAATGACAAGATTCTAAAAGATAATAAACGACAGACAACCATGAGATTTTTATCAAGAATGTTCACAGCATTTGCATAATGTTTCCAGTAGTTAACTTTTATATAATCTCAATATAACACAGCAGCATTTAATTTTTATTGTTTGTATTTTACCTATCTGGACTGAAGCTGGCTCCATAGACAGGCCCACTGTGACCATACAAAATCTTCAACTCACTTGCTGTTTTCTCATCCATTATTCTTTCTAAGACATCATCTGATTCTTTGTCTATAAGACTAAGATCTAAAATGATCCAGAAATATTGGTGTTTTAAAAGTACATTCATCGAAACTTTTAGGCAATCATATCACAGTTCAGAAGAGGAATTAACATTTGAATATTTCCTCCTATATACCAACCATTGTGCTAATGCCTCTAAATTAGGCAGTATCATCTTAGCGTTTAAGAGAAGAAACTGGGGTTCAGAACAGATAATTTGCTACAGTACACACTGCTACTCAGTGTGGGAACCAGGATTGAAACAGTTTTGTCCACTATGCCACAGTGTTTCACAAAAATGAAGACTATGGGCCGAGCATGGTGGCTCACACCTGTAGTCCCAGAACTTTGAGAGGCCGAGGCAGGCAGATTGCTTGAGCCCAGGAGTTAGACACCAGCCTGGTCAACATGGAGAAACCCTGTCTCTACAAAAAATAAAAAATTAGCCAGTGTTGTTTCACACACCTGTAGTCCTAGCTACTCAAGAGGCTGAGGTGAGAGGATCACTTGAGCCCAGGGATTGGAGTCTGCAGCAGGCCGTGATCACACCACTGCATTCCAGCCTGGGCAAGAGAGTGAGACTCCATCTCAAAAAAGTTTTTACAAAAACCTTATGGAAATACTAAAATAATTTAAAATGTATTGCTTTAAATGATATAGTTAGTAAGAAGGTTTCTTTCAGGCCGAGTGTGGAGGCAGGAAAATCACTTGAACCTGGGAGGTGGAGGTTGCAGTGAGCCACCTATAATTCCAGCACTTTGGGAGGTGAGACACTCTTGGAAGTGGATCACTTGAGGTCAGGAGTTCAGTCCAGCCTGGCCAACATGGTGAAACCCCATCTCTACTAAAAATACAAAAATTACCTAGGCATGGTGGTGGGCACCTGTAATCCCAGCTACTGGGGAGCTGGGAAAGCTGAGGCAGGAGAATCGCTCAAACCTGGGAGGTAGAGGTTGCAGTGAGCCAAGATTGCACCACTGCACTCTAGCGTGGGTGACAGGGCAAGACTCTATCTCAAAAAAAAAAAAATTTTTTTTTTCAAATAAAGTCCTGACCTTATTTGTTCTTTTTTAGCCACTTTTTATGGATAAAACAGGAAGTACCATCGTTATTTAAAGATTTTACAAGATTTACAAGCAAACAATCATAAAATGTTAGATTTTTAACTTTAACTTTTTTAGCCCAATACCCTCATTCTACAGATGAGAAAACTGAGGCCCAAAGAAATTAAACCAGTCTAGTATCCCAGCCACTCCAGAGCTTTTTTCACTGTTGAGAATGTTAGAATCTTGAGTCAAAGTAAAATTAAGTGAATTTCTGCAAAGATCACAATCTCCTGTGTATTTTCCGTGGAATCAAGATTAGTATAGACTAATGGCAAGTTCACATTCCAAAAGGTCATCTCAGTACCTGATGCTTGTTTGACACTACGAAGCTTTTTGGGTGTTACAGACCACACTCTGACAGTTGAATCTGCAAAACCTCCAGCAATCAGACTAGAATCATCAGTGACATCCACTGCAGTGAGACCCTGCCAATAAAGGTTTTAGACTTATTTTAGGGCATTTAGAGTACAGGAGAGGAAGCAAATGTTAATCATTTTCACACTCTACTAAATATACCTTCAACCCCCATTTTAAGGAATGTATTTGTAAAATTCTTGATTTAAAATATTAAGTTTGGCCAGGCACAGCGGCTCATGCCTGTAATCCCAGCACTCTGGGAGGCTGAGGCAGGTGGACTGCCTGAGCTCAGGAGTTCTAGACCAGCCTGGCCAACATGACGAAACCCCATCTCTACTAAAAATACAAAAATTAGCTGGGCGTGGTGGCTCATGCCTGTAATCCCAGCTATTCAGGAGGCTGAGGCAGGAAAATCACTTGAACTGGGAGGCAGAGGTTGCAGTGAGCCAAGATCATGCCAGTGTAATCCAGCCTGGGTGTCAGAGGAGACTCCATCTTAAAAAAATACAATTAAATTAAAATAATAAAATAGGCCGGGCGTGGTGGCTCACGCCTGTAATCCAAGCACTTTGGAGGCCTAGGCAGGCAGATCACCTGAGGTCGGGAGTTCAAGACCAGCCTGACCAACATGGTGAAACCCCGTCTTTATAAAAATAAATAAATAAATAAATAAATAAAATAAAGTTTACATGGCTGGGCACAGTGGCTCATGCCTATAATCACAGCACTTTGGGAAGTCCAGGCGGGCAGATTACTTGAGGTCAGAAGTTCAAGACCAGCCTGGGCAACATGGCAAAATCCTGTCTCTACTAAAAATGCAAAACTTAGCTGGGCATGGTGGCAGGCACCTGTAATCCCAGCTATTTGGGAGGCTGAGGCTAAGGCACGAGAATCACTTGAACCCAGGAGGCAGAGGTTCTGTCTCAAAAAAAACTGATAAATAAATTTACAGGCCGGGTGCGGTGGCTCACGCCTGTAATGCTAGCACTTTGGGAGGCCGAGGTGGGTGGATCACCTGAGGTCAGGAGTTCAAGACCAGCATGGCCATCATGGTGAAACCCCATCTTATTTATTTAAAAAAAAAAAAAAAGTTTACATAAGTACTAAAACCAAGCTCAACAGAGATGAACCACAATTCCTCCTCCTCAAAGGCAAGCAGAATTCTGATCAGTGAAACAAATGCCATTAAACATTGGCTTCTATCTATTCTGTGCAGTATCCAATTCTCTTTTCCTGACTGCTGTCTTTAAATTAAATCAAGAGATTAAATAACAAAACTTCATTTTAGTTAACACATTTGTTTCTCTTAATGGTAAATATCCATTCTACATGACTCTCTAGGCAGAAATCATCGAATTATTTTACCAACCTGGTAAGCATTGAGAAATGTATAGAAACAAATGGAGGGTAAGCAGTCTGGCCCCAGGCGCACTCGTTTGGTGGTTTCTTTCATATTCATTATCTTATCCAACTTATCTGAATCTTTCAACTCAGGAAGAGGGATTCTGTGAAAGAAAAAAGAGATTCAAAATTACCTTCTGGCTATTAACAAACTTGAACTCTCTATAACATATTGTCTCACACCTCCACACACAAGTTCCTGAAGTTTTTTCCTCACCTGTTCTGAGGTGGAGCATTGGGATCTTGTTTTTTGCTTTTGGATCCAATACTATCTTTTTTAGGCTTCTTCTTTTTAGGTTTTCCTTCTTCATTTTCTCCCTCTTCATCCTCATCATCCAAAGGTACCTCAATTTCTGGCTCTTTTAATAAACCAAAAAATACCTACAAGTCAAAAGAGCCAACATTTTTTAAATTAACTATTTTTTCATTAATATACCCATTTCAGATCTTGATAGGATAAATCACAATTACAAAATAGTAATTTATACTCTGAAGCAGGGTTCTGTACTTGTCTACCCAATAGCCATTCTCCCCTTTTTCCTTACTAACCGAACCCTGATTTTACTGGAGTAGCAATGTGCTCAGTTAAGTCATTTCTGTTCCCAGTCTCCCTTGCAGCTAGGAATGTCCATATAAGTATAGTGGGTACGGTTGTATCAAAAAAATATTGTTTTCCTGATAAAAAATGGAAAGCTTCAGCAGAGCTACGCTTTTTGTCCTCCCCCTTCTTCGTTCTTGGAACGGAGCTGCAATGCTGAAACAGCAATGACTGGTGAGCACAAAGAAGAAAGCCACATTCTAAAGGTGGTACACCAGAAACTAGAAGGAGCCAGGGACCTTGATGGCATTGTGGAGCCTTCATGCCAGCCCTGGAATGCCTTCCTCTGAAATTCATTTTATGGGACAAAAATTCTTTGTTTCAGCCACTGCATTCAGAGTTCTATAAAAGGCAACCATACCCAAATTATCACATATAAACATTACCCTTAGAACACAAAATTTTATATACAGTATAAAATTGTTCCCAAGCTAGCTATAAGAAAAATGTGTAAATTATGTAGATGGAAATGCTACAGTTTTTCATAATCTGCATTACAGTTCTTAGGTTCATTCCCATACCTTTGATTTGTTTGCCTCTCGTTTAGCCTCTCCTGCCAAACTTCCCACCATCGCATCTATCTGTTGCTTACTACGCGGCATCCCATCAAAGATGTCAATGTAGAGGTGCTCCTGAACTATGTTCCATATCTGATTGTTCTGTTTCTCCTGAAGATGCCTCTTCAAGAGTTGGTACGAGTCACGGGAAATACGCAGAACAAATTTACTTGTTCGAAAATCCAACATGGTCTCATTCCCTTTCATGTGTTCCTTTTTGGTAAGACTAGATAATACTCGTAGGTCATCCTGGTAATAACATTCCTGATCTCCATGGAACCTGTTTCAGTGATTTTAAAAAGTCATTTTTCAATGTAATCATTAAGGGATCTGTCTCTCCCCCATATATTTATAAACCATCCCAGAATATTTTCAATGTAGTAGTCTAAATAGTCCTGAACTAAGCTATAGGATAAGAAGTAACTCATTTCAAAATGATTATAATTCAGTTTCAGAATTTATTCTAAAAATGAACAAATGTAATTCTCTAATGAAATGTATCACAACATTTTAAGAAAAGAACTTAAATATCCTAAGTGAAAAATAAGATAACCACCATTGGTAAACAGTTTCTTTAGAGTGGTGACATTCAAAAGAAACTGGGAGACATTTGAAAATGTAAGAACCCTTGCTTTACTAAATGTTATGGTTTCTCAAAACCCACTTTTTAAAGTTTTATTATGAAAATTTCAAAGTTATACAATAGAAAAGAGTATAATGAACTCGATGTACATATTAGCCTCTCAACAATAATCAATATATGACATGGTCATAAAACCCATCATTTTTAATGATTTCCTATATTCACTGGAAATATGTACCAGACATATTTTCAAAATTTCAATATTTTAGTATGATCACTAAAGAGCAAAGTTAAGAGGAAGTACTCATTGTTGATACCAAACGAGTACTTCCAACTTACCGTTCATTGTCTTTGGTAATAATAAGTGGAAATACTCATTGTTTGGTATCAAGAATGAGTACTTCCACTTACCGTTACCAAAGGCAATGAAAAAAAGCCTTCAGCCTTGATAACAACCAGTAAATTAAAATGTACTTTAGTTTTTACAACTCTTAATTTTCCTAAGAAAGTAAAATTAAAGACAATATATTTGGCACTCACTAAAAACAGCAATCCATCCAAAAACATTTTTAAAACACTGACTAAACATATTAGGGCTCCAGCTCTGATAAACACACAGCCAACAGATTTTTAAACTGTTACCTGTGTTACCCCATTACAACTCATCAATATATGAACTAAGGGTTTCCATCTAAGATTTGAATAAAATCAGAAATCTCAGCCTCTTCTATCAGTAATTGCCCATTACCCTCCTATGGTGATGGGGTCCTGGCAAGGGCTGAGACTGTCCATAACAGGAAGACAGAGAATCCCCTATGATATTCCAGCTTCCTACGTGGGGAGACAGCTATACCATGAGACTGGAACAGCAAAAAGGTTTTTGTTTCTTTTTTAGAGACAGGGTGTTGCTCTGAAGCCCAAGCTGAAGTATAGTGGTTCAATGCAGCTTCAAACTCCTGGGATCAGGGATTCCTACTGCCTCAGTCTCCCAAGTAGCTAGGGCTGCTATGCCACCATACTTGGCTATTATGTGATCTTGGCTCACTGCAACCTCCAACTTCAGGGCTCAAGCAATTCTTGTGCCTCAACCTCCTGAGCAGCTGGGACTACAGGCACACGCCACTACAGCTGACTAATGTTTTATATTTTAGTAGAGATGGAGTTTCGCTATGTTGGCCAGGATAGTCTCAAACTCCTGAGTTGAGGCAATCCGCCTGCCTCAGCCTCCCAAAGTGCTGGGATTACAGGCGCGAGCCACCACACCCAGCCCAATTTTTGTCTACTTTTTGTAGAAACAGGGTCTCACTCTTTTGCCCAGGCTACATTTTTGTCTTTGTTTTGTTTTGTTTTGAGACAGAGTTTCACTCTTGTTGCCCAGGCTGGAGTACAATGGTGCTATCTCAGCTCACTGCAACCTCCACCTCCCAGGTTCAAGCAATTCTCCTACCTCAGCCTCCCGAGTAGCTAGGTATGTACCACCACACCCGGCTAATTTTATATTTTTAGTAGAGACAGGGTTTCTCCATGTTGGTAAGCCTGGTCTCGAACTCCTGATCTCAGGTGATTCACCGGTCTCAGCCTCCCCAAGTGCTGGGATTCAGGCATCGGCCACTGCTCCTGGCCTGTTTTTGCTTTTTTAAGCGACAGTGTCTACGTTGCCAAGGACGGTGTGTTTAGATGACAGTACTTTAGAGAGAAATTAGCTTCTAGAGTAGGAAGTTCTGTCATCAGCCTTTCTTAATTGTTTTTTTCAAAAACACTGAGCTACGGAACATTTTGTTTTATATACTTCCTATTAGGCATCCTAGCATAATGAATCACTATAATGGCATAAAAGCCAAGGGTGCTAAGTTCTACTGTTCCTCTATTACTACTACCTATGTTAAATGAAAAACCTTGGCTTCAGGCTCTATTGGTTGTATCAAACATTTCTCATTCAAACTGGTAAGCACTGCCTCCTGTTTTTTGTTTTTTTTTTTTTTTTGAGACAGAGTTGTTTTGCTCACTGCCAAGGCTGGAGTGCAATGGTGCAATCTTGGCTCGCTGCAATCTCCGCCTCTCAGGCTCAAGTGATTCTCCTGCCTCAGTCTCCCAAGTAGTTGGGAATACAGGTGTCTGCCACCACGCCCAGCTAATTTTTTGTTTCTAGCAGAGACGGGGTTTTGCCATGTTGGCCAGGCTGGTCTTGAACTCCTGACCTCAGGTGATCTGCCCACCTCAGCCTGCCAAAGTGCTGGGATTACAGGCATAAACCACCATGTTCAGTCTGCCTCCTCCTTAACTACTCCTTTCCTTTGGCTTCTAAAACCAACACTCCCTTGGTGTTCTTCCTATATATCTCTTCTACTTGGCCATTAAATTTGGAGCTCCTTGGGCCTAGCCCATTTACTGACTTATTTCATACTCTCCCCTAGTCGACCTCATCCATATCAGTCAATATTGCACACAACTCTAACAGTTGTAGTCCCAACCTCTCCTCTGAGCTCACATATATCATCTACCTATCAACTTGACATTTCTTAAATGAATCAAAGGCATATTCAAATCAGAACTCAAAATTATTCCACAAATTAACAAATCAAGTCCTCTTCCAGGATTTTCTGTGTCAGGAAATGGTACCCCTATCCAGCTGGAGGAACCAGAAACTGGAGATATCAATGACACCTCCATCTCCACCTCCCTAGCCAATCTATCAAGTGTCTCACAAATGTGTCTACTTCTCTCCACCTCCACCACAACCTAGTCCAGTGTTTCCCAACAATGGTGCTACCAGCATTTTGGGCAGGGTAATTCTTTGTAAAGTGAAACTACTTAGATACATATATTAAAAATTAAGTATTCCTGCTCCTCTTCCCAGTCATTATGACAACAAAAAACACCTCCACAGACTTTCTTTTCTTTTCTTTTCTTTTTTTTTGAGACAGGGTCTCACTCTTATCTAGGCTAGAGTGCAGTGGTGCAATCTCAGCTCCCTGCAACCTCTATCTCCCAGGTTCAAGCGATTCTCCAGCCTCAGCCTCCCAAGTAGCTAGGATTACAGGCAGGAGCCACCATGCCCGGCTAATTTTTGCAGTTTTTTTGTAGAGATGGGGTTTCACCAGCTGGTCTCAAACTCCTGAGCTCAAAGTAATCCGCCCACCTCAGCCTCCCAAAGTGCTGAGATTATAAGCATGAGCCACCATGCCTGGCCACCTCTACGCATTTTCAAATGGCCTAGTGGAAGGAGCAATAGCATCCCCAGTTGCGAACCACTGCAGTAACTTCCAAAACTGGTCCCTATAGTCATTCTGTCCCCCATTTGTTTTCCCCACTGCATAAAGGTCCTTCCAAAGTATGTATCTAATAATGACATGATCCTTTAATGCCTCTGTAGCAGAAATGACTCTGTAGCAGAGAGGCTTCGCTCTCCCCAAATATCCATTTTTCCTGTCTTCCTCCATAAAAGAACAACTGAGTATCAGCTGGGCACAGAGACACTTAGGTAAAGACCACATTTCCTATTTCCCTTGTAGGTAGGTGTGGCCACTGATTGTTAAGATATAAAAGGAAGAAGCGTGTGCAGTTTCCAGGAAGGATGTATGCCCTCCCTTCTGACTAGCACACTGATGTGACTGCTTAGAGCAGGAAAGCCATCTTATGCCACGAGAGGTGTAGAAGCCGCATGAAAAGAATGAGAGAGCAACAAGACTGAGGTAGCTTGGGACCCTGATAATGAAAAACTCACCATACCAATCCCAAATGTCCTACATTTATGAGAAAAAGAAATAAACTCTTATTTTATTTGAACCTCTGTTGTTTGGGTTCTCAGTTACTCTTATTCTAATCTAATCCTAACACTGCTTCCTAGTGTTCTTAAGATAAAGGCAAAAATAAACTTTTATTTATGCCATTGTTGATGAGTTTTCAGTGACTCTCAACGAAATCTAATCCTACCCAATAAACTCCCTACTGCTTTTAGGATAAACAAAGACCCTCAAAATGGCTCAAGAACCTGCCTATTCTTTTTTTTCAATGCCTTCATTTTAACAATAGAACCTGGCTACTGTTCCAGTCCCTAACCAATTCCCAGCTTCATAGTACACCACACCCCCAATCCCATTCTCTGCTCCAGCTACCCTGTCTTTCAGTGTCTGTACCTACCAGGATTCTTCCTGCCAGAGCACTTTCACACATGCTTTTTCCTCTTCTCTTGGTCAGATTAACTTCCTACCCAATCTTCAGATCTCAGATCTTACCTCAAATATCATTTCCTCTGGAAGGCTTCCCTGACTTCTCCAGCTAGATTAAACTCTCCCATTTTAAGTTCTCATAGCCTTAGGTACTTTTTAAGCTGCAATCTTACATTTGTGTGGTTACAGATGTGAACATATATATATGCACAGACACACTATGTATGTATATACATAAGGTAAAAATTTACATACTTCTCAAAGAATGATTTTGCTTCATTCTCATGTTGATTGTAGACTAGCTCCAAGTACATGTGTACAAACAGAGGATAAAAGAGTTGGGATAACTCTGCCCGATGGCAGTCCAGGGAACATTCAATAAAGTGTTTCAGTCCACTATAGTATTCTTCATACATTGTGGGATCTCCTTGTTGGTTGTACGCCGACAACACGGCACTGACATCTGGCTGGTCTTCCACAGCAACACTTCCAACTGTTTAAAAAACAAAAAACAACTTAAAAAAAAAATGACCTATTACGACCATGTGACTATGGCTGTTTCATTAAGGCCCAGAGGTGAGTTGTTTCTCAGATTGTTGTCCCTTTCCTCCCACTCTCTCTTCCTCAAAACACCATCAGGTAATCGTTTTTGTTGTTGTTGTTGTTTTGAGACTGAGTCTCGATCTGTCGCCAGGCTGGAGTGCAATGGTACGATCTCGGCTCACTGAAACCTCCACCTCCCAGGTTCAAGCAATTCTCCTGCCTCAGCCTCCCAAATAGCTGAGACCACAGGCGTGTGCCACCACACCCAGCTAATTTTTGCATTTTTAGTAGAGAAGGGTTTTCACCATGTTGGCCAGGATGGTCTTGATCTCTTGACCTTGTGATCCTCCTGCCTTGGCCTCCCAAAGTGCTGGGATTACAGGCATGAGCCACAGCTTTCAGTAACCCAACCAAAACCCTATCAGGACATCCATATCTTAAGATAACAATAACAGTCAATATTTCTCCTGGAACTACCTTATGTTAAAGACAAATCGTATAAAAAGATGGTATGTGCAAATCAAACAATTACATTAACCTTCTCTCAATGCTCTGTGCAAATGGCACTGACCAACACCAAGCCATGCACTGCAGTAACATTCCCAGCTCTCTGAGCCACAAGTATTGTATAACATAACTGTAACATATCCTATCCTGTGTTACCTTTACATTATATACATCTCTTACCCCTTATAAAATGTAAGTATTTTAAGAGTGGGAAGGACCATGCCTTATTTATGTCTTCAAAAGATAGTTATATGCTTAAAACAATTTCCATAACCATTTCAAAACACAAAACATATTTATTTGTAATACAGCAATACCAAACAATACATCTGTCAATTAAATCAGAATTTGGTTGTTAGAAATGTTTGTAAGTTACAATTATAGTACCCTTTGCTCTTTACTGCACAAATGTGATCATTTCTTTGGTTACTCTGATGGCCTCTTTCCTTCTTACTGATTTCTCAGTTATAATCTAAAATCAGGTCAAGTTTCTGAAGAGATATGAGATTACAGCAAAATAATCAACAATATAATTTATCTTATAGTTCATTCACAAAATTCAATATTCAAAAAAGATTCCTCTCAAACACAATTTTATTTTTAAGAGACCAAGTTTTGCTCTGTCACCCAGGCCAGAGTGCCATGGTGCGATCTCAGCTAACTGCAATGTCCACCTCCTGGGTTAAAGTGATTCTCCTGTCTCAGCCTCCCAAGTAGCTGTGACAACAACAGGCACATGCCACCACGCCCAGCCAATTTTTGTATTTTTAGTAGAGATTGGGTTTCACCATATTGGCCAGGCTGGTCTCCAACTTTTGAACTCAAGTGATCCACTCACCTCCGCCTCCGAGACTGCTGGGACTACAGGCATGAGCCACCATGCCCAGCCTTCTATCACATTTGCACATTTTTTTTTTTTTTTGACACAGTCTCACTCTGTCACCCAGGCTGCAGTGCAGTGGCACGATCTCGGTTCACTGAAACCTCCGCCTCCCAGGTTCAAGCAATTCTCCTGCTTCAGCCTCCCAAGAAGCTGGGACTACAGGTGTGTGCCACCACACCCGGCTAACTTTTGTATTGTTGGTAGAGACAATGTTTCACCAAGTTGGCCAGGCTACTCTCGAACTCCTGACCTCATGATCCACCCACCTCAGCCTCCCAAAGTGCTGGGATTGCAGGCGTGAACCACTGCACCCAGCCACACTCACACACATTTCTATTTACGGATTACAATGAAATATGAATACAATGCTATGTATTCATACTTCATTTCTAGCAATGCTGCAAAGATGAGGCCTCATACAGATGACTTTGGCTAAAGGCACTGCACTGGGGAATTCAATAAACATTTATTGTCAGCTCAGGATCAACTGTGAGACCTTATATTGTATATGAGTTTTACTGCATGGACTTTGTGACAACATTTGCTGGGAGAAAGCAGGGGCTACGGTATCAGGGACAGATACAGAGGCATAAACTTATCAATACCAAACGTTTCACATATATGTATTATAAGAGCCTCATAACCACTCATTTAATTCAACATGAGAGCCTCCTGACAATATTAATGTAAAAAAAGAATTTTTTTTTTTTTGAGATCGTCTCACTCTATCACCCAGGCTGGACTGCAGTGGCACGATCTTGGCTCACTGCAACCTCCACCTCCCAGGTTCAAGCAATTCTCCTGCCTCAGCCTCCTGAGCAGCTGGGCCCACACCCGGCTAATTTTTATATTTAGTAGAAAGGGAGTTGGCCAGGAGCGGTGGCTCACGCCTGTAATCCCAACACTTTGGGAAGTCGGGAGGTCACCTGAAGTCGGGAGTTCGAGACCAGCCTGACCGACATGGAGAACCCCCTCTCTACTAAAAATACAAAAATTAGCGGGGCATGGTAATGCATGCCTGTAATTCAAACTACTCGGGAGGCTGAGGCAGAAGAATCGCTTGAACCCGGGGGGCTGAGGTTGCGGTGAGCCAAGATTGCGTCATTGCACTCCAGCCTGGGCAAGAAGAATGAAAATCCGCCTTAAAAAAAAAAAAAAAGGCCAGGCGCGGTGGCTCACAGTTTTAATCTCAGCACTTTGGGAGGCCGAGGCGGGTGGATCATGAGGTCAAGAGATCGAGACCATCCTGGCCAACATGGTGAAACCCCTTCTCTACTAAAAATACAAAACTTAGCTGGGTAAGATGGTGCGCGCCTGTAGTCCCAGCTACTCAGGAGGCTGAGGCAGGAGAATCGCTTGAACCTGGGAGGCGGAGGTTGCACAGGCGAGATCCAGCCACTGCACTCCAGCCTGGTGACAGAGTAAGACTCCGTCTCAAAAAAAACAAAAAACAAAAAACAAAAAAAAAAAACTGAAAGGAGGTTTCGCCATGTTGACCAGGCTGGTCTCAACATCCTGACCTCAGGTGATCCGCCCGCGTCGGCCTCCCGAAGTGTTGGGATTACAGGCGTGAGCCCCGCGCCTGGCTAATACAAAGGTAAAAAAAAAAAAAAAAAATTAAAAATTACGTGCATGAGATGCCTGAACACATGATTCTCAAGCTGCCGTATGTCAATACTCCTTAGAAGCACTTATTCAAAAGTGCAGATTCCCAGATTCCACCTCTAGAGGATCTGATTCACTAAGTCTGAAGTGATGCCCATGAGCCTGCATCCTCCAAAGACTTAACACTAGTGGTACTCGGCCCATATGTATTTTTAAAATTTCAACGTTTAGCTGACATTCAGGGGGTACATGATGTGCAGGACTGGTACAAGGGTATATTGCATGGCGGCCAGGCACAGTGGCTCACTCCTGTAATCCCAGCACTCCGGGAAGTCAAGGCCGGTGGGTCACCAGAGATCGGGAGGTTGAGACCAGCCTGGCCAACATGGTGAAAGCCTGCCTCTACTAAAAATACAAAAATTCGCCGGCTGTGGTAGTAGGCGCCCGTAGTCCCAGCTACTCGGGAGGCTGAGGCAGGAGAATCGCTTGAACCCAGGAGGCGGAGGTTGCAGTGAGCTGAGATTGCGCCACTGCACTCCAGCCTGGGCGAGAGCAAAACTCCATCTCAAAAGCAAAAAGAAAAAGAAACTATAAAGAATTTATTAACATATCTTTTAAGAGGAAGTAAAGAAAAAAGATAAAGTACTTAAAGTACGCTAATACGAAACTGTACAAACACTATGTTAGTGTCATACAGACCTGCCTAAGGCTCAAAAGCCCAAACGAGAGGAAAGGAACCAAAAGCCTGAAGGTCCCCGCCTCTGCGCGCCCACCTCTCCACACATCCCTCTGCTCAACAGCTCTCCTCAGCCTCTCGCTGGAACTGACAGCTCAGAAGGGGGTTTGACTACGCAGCCGGCGCTCTAGAGAAAGGGGCGGGCATGTGGCCCTAGAGGCGGGCCCAGGAAATTCAAAACAAGCCCGCAGAGGTGCAGGCCCGCCAGCCCCTGCCTTACCGGCTTGCTCCCCTTCGCGGTGGCCGTGCCTGCCCGGGACCCCACGGCTCACCTTTACCCGGAGCCGCAGGACCTGAGGCTGAACCTGAGACGGCCGTGGCCCCCGAAGCGCCAGTACCCGGAGGGTCGGGGGCCGCAGGGCCAGGGGCCGAGGCGGTCACCCGGCTGAGAAGTGCACTGGCCGCCTCAGCGCCGGCGCTGTCCACCTCTCCCGGGGCTCCGGAGCCCGCCACTGCCTCCTCCAGCAGTCGGGCCTCACGGCGCAGCGCCTCTTCGGCCTCGCGGAGATTGCTCTGCCGTAGGAACTGCAACACGGCCAGTAGAGTCTGTCGGTCGTGAGGAGCGCCGGCCTCCGGAGCAGCGGCAGGCACCGCGGCCGCCCCCGCCGGGGCAGAGGCAGAGACAGCCACCGTGGGCTTGGGGGTCCCGCCATCCCCGCCAGAGGACGACGACGCCGCAACGTTCCCGCCCCCGCCGTTGGGGCCGTTGTTGGTAGTGCCGCCGCTACCCTCGCCTGCGCCGTCCCCCGCCTGCGGAGGTAGCAGCGTTGGCGGTCCCTCAGGCTCTAGCTTGACCGCCACCTCCGTCGGCTCCTCCGCCAGCGCCGCCATCTTGCGGCTGAGCCACCTCGCGCCGTCAAGCGTGATTGCATTTTCGCCACATGGAGGTCGGGGGGAGCATTTCACGACAGCTCTAGTAGACCATTTACGGCAGTAGGAGGAGCGAAAAAAAAGGCGAAACGGAGTAGGAAAGAGTAGCTTTCGAAAACTAGCGATAGAAAGGCAGGAAGTGGGAGTTGATGACCGCCTATTACATTTGCCTGATAATAACTGCAATTTATTGCAGGCTAACTATATTCAGGCATTATGATAGACGTTTTACATTATGTGATCTCCTTCAGTTCAATAATCTTATGAGGTAATATTATTTTCACGGCACAGATGGCTCAGCCGAAACCAAGAGAGGTTAAATAATTTACCAGTCACACAAGAAGAAAGTCCAAATGACAGCATTCGAATCCAGGTCTTTAACTTAAAAGCATATACCATTTGCCAGAGGGAGGCTTCCGAGATACTGGTAATGTTTTCTATAACCTGGATAGTGGTTAATTTTTTGGTTTTTTTGGCCATTCTTACTTTTGTAAAAATTAATTGAGCTGCATGCTTTATGAACTTTACACCATATACAATACTTTTTTTTTTTTTTGAGATAGAGTCTCGCTCTGTCGCCCAGGCTGGAGTGCAGTGGCCTAATCTCGGCTCACTGCAACCTCCGCCTCCCGGGTTCAAGCAATTTTCCTGCCTCAGCCTCCCAAGTAGCAGGGATTACAAGTGCGTCCCACCACGCCCCACTAATTTTTGTATTTTTAGTAGAGGCAGCGTTTCGCCATGTTGACCAGGTTGGTCTCGAACTTCTGACCTCAGGTGGTCCACCCGCCTCAGCCTCCGAAAGTGCTGGGATTACAGGCGTCAGCCATATACATTACATTTCAATAAAAAGTTTTTAAATACCAGAATTTTGTGATTGCGAAATATGTACGTTATGTATTCATGATATTATGTTATTATAAATAAGCTATTTTAATTGCATATTTAAAAATCGGCCAGGCGCGGTGGCTTACGTCTGTAATCCCAGCACTTTGGGAGGCCGAGGCAGGCGGATCACGAAGTCAGGAGATTGAGGCCATCCTGACCAACATGGTGAAACCCCATCTCTACTAAAAATACAAAAAAATTAGATGGGCATGGTGGCGCTCACCTGTGGTCCCAGCTACTCCGGAGGCCGAGGCAGAAGAATTGCTTGAACCCAGGAGGTAGAGATTGCAGTGAGCCGAGATCGGGCCACTGCACTGCAGCCTGGGCGACAGTGCGAGACTCCGAATCCAAAAAAAAAAAAAAAAAATCATGGCCCGTTGCGGTGGCTCACGCCTGTAATCCCAGCACTTTGAGAGGCAGAGGCAAGTGGATCACCTGAGATCAGGAGTTCCAGACCATCCTGGCTAACATGATGAAACACCATCTCTACTAAAAATATAAAAATTTAGCCAGACGTGGGTGGTGGGCACCTGTAATCCCAGCTACTCGGGAGGCTGAGGTAGAAGAATCACCTGAACCTGGGAGGTGGAGGTTGGATTGAGCCGAGATTGCACCTTTGCACTCCAGCCTGGGCAACAAGAGGGAAACTCTATCTCAGGGGGGCAAAAAAAAATCATAATGCCATTTTGCAATATGCAAAATGGTTGTAAAAAACTCCTGCATATTTTATCTCATTTGAGCCTTGTAATTCTGTGGAATAGGTACAGATGAGAAAAGTGAGCCTGAGACATTGGGAAAATGTAGCACAGCCGTTGAAGTGATTGGTTTTGAGGTCTTATTAGTGTCCTTTGACCTTGCTTACTTTTTAAAAATATTTTATTTATTAGAGATGGAGGCTTACTATATTGCCCAGGCTGGGCTTGAACTCCTGGTCTCAAGCAATCTCCCACCTCAGCCTCCCAAGTAGCTGAGACTACAGGCACAGGCCACCTGGCTTGACCTTGCTTACTGGCTGAATAACCTGGAGCAAGTTAATTTACTACACCCCAGTTGCTCAATTTCTAACAAAAAAATAATAAATAATAATACTTACATCATAGTGTTTTGAGAATTAAATGAGATAATGCATATGCAATACCTAGCACATAATAGCCATTGGTTATTTCTACTTCATTTTAAAAGGTGTTCGGTAAATGTTTGATTAAGAAAGTGCAAAAAGGCCAGGCATGATGGCTCATGCCTGGAATCCCAACAACAAAAAAAAAATAGAAAGAAAGTGCAAGCATAGTGTTCAAAGGTGATCTCAAGACTGACATGCAAAGTTAATCTAGGGATAGAGGTGGCGGCTCCTCCCAGAAATCCCAGCACTTTGGGAGCTGAGATGGAGGTTGCAGTGAGCCGAGATTGTGCCAATGCACTCCAGCCTGGGCCACAAAGGGAGACTCTGGCTCAAAAAAATACAAATAAATAAATAAATAAATAAATGAAATAAAATATTGAGTGTGACCCCTTAAACTGATCTTAATTGAATTAATTTTTATTCAATCTTGGCTCACTGCAAGTGCCGCCTCCTGGATTCAAGTGATTCTCCTGCCTCAGCCTCCGAAGTAGCTGTGATTACAGGCGTGCACCACCATGCCTGACTAATTTTTATATTTTTAGTAGAGACGGGGTTTCACCATTTGGCCAGGCTGGTCTTGAACTCCTGACCTTAAGTGATTTTCCCACCTCAGCCGCCCAAACTGCTGGTATTACAGGAATGAGCCACTGTACCTGGCCAACCCCTGTGTTTAAAAAATAATAATAGCCAGGTGCGGTGGCTCACACCTTTAATCCCAGCACTTTGGGAGGCCAAGGTGGGCAGATCAAGACCAGCCTGACCAACATGGTGAAACCACGTCTCTACTAAAAATAAAAAAATTAGCTGGGTGTGGTAGCGCACACACCTATAATCTCAGCTACTCAGGAGCCTGAGGCAGGAGAATTGCTTAAACTTGAGAGGCAGAGGTTGCAGTCAGCCAAGATGGCGCCACTGTACTCTAGCCTGGGGGACAAAACAAGACTCCATCTCAAAAAATAATAATAATAGTAATAATTCTGTAACCCCTCACACTTTCACATACTAGTTTTAGCGTCCATTGCTGATTTTCTTCTGCATGAGTTGTTAATACTATGGTTACCAAATGGTGATTTTCTAATTTCTCATTTATCCTACACTTATTTTTGGTTTTCTAATGGAAGAAATTTTCCATCCTTGGCCAGGCACAGTGGCTCACACCTGTAATCCCTGCACTTTGGGAGGCTGAGGCAGGAGGGTCACTTGGTATCAGGAGTTTGAGACCAGCTTGGCCAACATAGTGACACAGTCCCTCCTAAAAAAAAAAAAAAAAAAAATGCCTGGCATGGTGGCTTATGCCAGTAATCCCAGCTACTTGGGAGGCTGAGGCAGGAGATTTGCTTGAACCCAAGGAGGTGAGGTTGTAGTGAGCCAAGATCATGCCACTGCACTCCACTCTGGGCAACAGAGGAGACTCCGTCTCAAAAAAAAAAAAAAAGGGAATTTTCTGTCTCCCTATTTATTTATTCAGGCAGTTATATCAGTGTGGACTCAGTTTCTTACTATATTCAATGTATATTCTCACTATACATTACCTGTTATCATGTTTATTTTGATGTTGTTTATCATAAATTTGATCATTAGGATCTCCTTCAAACTGGCTCCTGTGTTTCTTTGACATGGCTGCATAATTGTTTGAGCACCTCCTTCTTACTTTCTAGCACAATGAGACATTCTAGGCTCCCCTTACATTGTCCCAGTCTAGGGTGCAGTGGCATGTTCATGGCTCACTGCAGCCTTGACCTCCCTGGGCTCAGGTGATCCTCCCACCTCAGCCCCCCAAGTAGCTGAGACCACAGGCATGTGCCACCATGCCTGCCTAATTTTTGTATTTTTTGTAGAAACGGGGTTTTGCCATGTTGCCCTGACTGGTCTCCAACTCCTGGGCTCAAGTGATCCATCCACCTGCCTCGGCCTCCCAAAGTGCTGGGAATACAGGTATGAGCCACCATGCCTGGCTAGTTCCTTTTATTGGTATTAGAAACCAAGACCAGAGTGTGAGGTAATGTAATTGCTTCTAGACCCTCTCAGCAGATAGTGCTGAGAAATGTACATACATCTATATGTACACAGCTATCTGTATCCATTTTTCTACCCTTAAGTTCACCTTCAATGTCTCCAATTCTAATCTAGTAAAGCAGAATTCTATCCATTCCCTATTCTGTATTTTTAACACCCTTTTCCAATAGTGAGAATTCTGTCATTGTTCACACGTATTTATTTACTTGCTCAATCCTAGGATGTACAGAAAGTGGCTTCAGAATTGCTAACCTATGTCTCTTTAAAAAAGAAGTGTACTAATTACATTCAATAATTTTTAGAATGCTGGCAGTTCTAGCTCTGCACAATAGTCTGGGGCCATAAAAAATAAGTGTGCTGGCCAGGAGCAGTGGCTCATGTCTGTAATCCCAGCACTTTGGGAGGCCGAGGGAGGCAGATCACCTGATATCAGGAATTCAAGAACAGCCTGGCCAACATGGTGAAAACCCGTCTCTACTAAAAACACAAAAATTGTCAGGGTGCTGTGGCTCATGCCTGTAATCCCAGCACTTTGAGAGGCTGAGGCAGGCGGATTATCTGAGGTCAGGAGTTCGAGACCAGGCTGGATCACATGGTGAAATCCTGTTTCTACTAAAAATACAAAAAATGAGCTGAGCGTAGTGGCAGGCACCTGTAATCCTAGCTGCTTGGGAGGCTGAGGCAGGAGAATTGCTTGAACCCAGGAGGCGGAGGTTGCAGTGAGCCGAGACTTCACCATTGTACTCCAGCTTGGGCAACAAGAGTGAAACTCTGTCCCAAAATAAAACAAAAAAACAAAAACTAGTCAAGGGTGGTGGTGTGCGCCTGTAATCCCAGCTACTTAGGAGACTGAGGCAGGAGAATCACTTGAATCCGGGAGGCAGAGGCTGCAGTGAGACAAGATCACTCCACTGCACTCCAGCTTGGGCAATGGAGCGAGACTCCATCTCTCTCTCTCTCTCTCTCTCTCTCTCTCTCACACACACACACACACACACACACACAGTGTGCAAGTGGAAACCATGCAAAGTGATCTTAGTAATTAATGTTAATGTTGCCGTTGTTCTATGACCTTCAAAAAAATGTTGTGAAAATATTAAACAGTCTCTTACTGTTGATTATAAATGCATAAAAAATTAAAAACACGGCCAGGCGCGGTGGCTCATGCCTGTAATCCCAGCGCTTTGGGAGGCCGAAGCAGGTGAATCACCTGAGGTCGAGAGTTCGAGACCAGCCTGACCAACATGGAGAAACCCCAACTCTACTAAAAATACAAAATTAGCCGGGCATGGTGGCACATGCCTATAATCCCAGCTACTCGGGAGGCTGAGGCAGGAAAATCGCTCGAACCTGAGAGACAGAGCTGAGATCATACCATTGCACTCCAGCCTGGGCAACAAAGAGCGACTCCATCTCAAAAAAAAATTTTAAAGATAGTAAAACTAATATTTATTTGGTACACTGCAATTTAAAACATTAGAAACATTGAGGATTAAAGTGCTTCATTTCTTTGTTAAAAACTCATCAAGAATAATGAGTGCTAAAGTCTTATTGGAAAAAAAATTACGAATAGTTTGAATACTGCTTGCCTTCTTCTCTTATAATTTAAAGTATAGTAATAGCATGTTTTTCTTTTTCTTTTTCTTTTTCTTTTTCTTTTTTTGAGACCAAGTCTCACTCTGTCGACAGGCTGGAGTGCAGTGGCACAATCTCAGCTCACTGCAATCTCCACTCACTGCAATCTCCTTCCGTGTTCAAGTGATTCTCCTGCCTCAGCCTCCAGAGTAGCTGGGACTATAGGCGCATGCCACCACGCCCAGCTAATTTTTGTATTTTCAGTAGAGACAGGTTTTTCCATGTTGGCCAGGATGGTCTTGATCTCCTGACCTCATCATCCGCCCACCTTGGCCTCCCAAAGTGCTGGATTACAGGTGTGAGCCACCTCACCTGGCCCCGATAGCATGTTTTTAATGCCTTAGCAAATTGTTGTATTCCTTTCTAAGTTTGGATCCGTTTCAAACACTTTTTTTCTTCTGTGCTTTCAGTGTTGTGAAATGTCTCTGAGAGTTCCTTTAATGCAAAGGATTTTTGCTAGCAACGCTTCCTCTGGGATATCTTCATACTTTTAATCGCAACCAATTTCCTCACACAGGATAACAAATTTGCCATTTATGGGTAACTGAAATTTGACCTCCAACACTTTTCCTTTATGACACTTTCATGTTTGTTGATTAATTCCTACAGCCTCAACCTCCGAGGCTCGAGCAGTCCTCCTACCTCAGCCTCCCAAGTAGCTGGGACTTCAGGTTTGAGCCACCACGCCTGGCTAATTTTTTTTTTTTCTGAGATGTAGTTTTGTTCTGTCGCCCAGGCTGGAGTGCAGTGGCGTGATCTCAGTTCACTGCAACCTCCATCTCCAGGTTCAAGTGATTTTCTTGCCTCAGCCTCCTGAGTAGCTGGGATTACAGGCACGTGCCACCATGCCTGACCAATTTTTGTATTCTTAGTAGAGACAGGGTTTCACCATGTTGGTCAGGCTGGTCTCAAACTCTTGACCTCGTGATCCTCCCACCTCAGCCTGCCAAAGTGCTGGGATTACAAACGTGAGCCACTGTACCTGGCCCTTAATTTTTGTATTTTTTATAGAGACAGTGTTTTAGGCTGGGTGTGGTGGCTCACGCCTGTAATCTTAGCACTTTGGGACGCTGAGGCGGGCAGATCACAAGGTCAGCAGTTCGAGACTAGCCTGGCCAATATGATGAAACCCCATCTCTACTAAAAATACAAAAATTATCTGGGCATGGTGGTGGGCGCCTGTAATCTCAGTTACTCAGGAGGCTGAGGCAGGAGAATCGCTTGAACCCAGGAGGTGGAGTTTGCAGTGAACAGAGATTGGGCCATTGCACTCCAGCCTGGGCAACAGAGTGAGACTCTGTCTCAAAGAGAGAGAGCGAGAGACAGGGTTTTACCATGTTGCCCAGGTTGGTCTCAAGTGATCCTCCTGGGCTCAAGTGATCCACCTGCCTCAGCTTCCCAAAGTGCTGGGATTACAGGCATGAGCCACTGTGCCAGCCTGATTATTCTTTTTTTTTTTTTTAATTCACCTGTGTGCAGGTGGGCTGAGGCCGAAAAGGGTGTCAGCTGATTATTCATTTTTATAAAATGTCATGTGAGTCACTGGCAGACAAGGAGACAAGACAACTACAGCTGAATAAGGTAAGAACAATGACCAGTCACCAGCTAACTTTGAAAGAAGTGAGATGACGGTTACTGATTACCACGTGTCTCTGTTGTTTACTTAGAGATTTGAGGAGGAGCTAACAGCAAAGTTTATACTAACATCAAAGTTTATGCAATTACAGTTAATATACTGTAGTAACTACCTTTGAACTATGTTATTGTTGGTGTTATTTAATTAAACTGTGGTAATTGAAATTCCTACATGTCAGAACTGAACCAAGCAAGAATCTTCTGTACTTTTTGTCTTTAGCCTGTGGATATATAATCCAAATCCTTTGCAGAAAAGTAATTTGGGTTAGTTCTTCCCCAGCCCATCCTTCACAGTGATTATCTTTATCATTTGAAACACAGTTTGATTAATTTATTTCTTTTTGCATTCAATTTTAGGTTTCCTATCTTTTTTTTTTTTTTTTTTTTTGAGTCAGAGTCTCGCTCTGTCACCCAGGCTGGAGTGCAGTGTCACGATCTCGGCTCGCTGCAACCTCTGCTTCCTGGGTTCAAGCGATTCTCCTGCCTCAGCCTCCCAAGTAGCTGGGACTATAGGTGCACACCACCACTCCCAGCTAATTTTTTGTATTTTTGGTAGAGATGGGGTTTCACCGTGTTAGCCAGTATGGTCTCGATCTCCTGACCTCGTGATCCACCCTTCTTGGCCTCCCAAAGTGCTGGAATTACAGGCGTGAGCCACATGTCCAGCCCCCCCCACTTTTTTTTTTTTTTTTGATGGGGTTTCACCATGATGGCCAGGCTGGTCTTGAACTCCTGACCTCAGGTGATCCACCCACCTCAGCCTCCCAAAGTGGTAGGATTACAGGCATGAGCCACCACTCCCAGCCCTTTTTTTTTTTTTAATATGAAATTCAGGACTATGCAAAAAGATATATTCAAGGAAGTGTCATATCCATTCCTTCAATCTTTTGTTCCAACCACACCGAAAGGGTAACTTATCTCATTAGTTTCAGGTTTATCCTTTGTGTTTATTTTTCAAATATGCAGATAAGGTACTGTATATTTTCTTCTTTTTCTTTCTTAAACAAAAGGTGGCATACTATAGATTCTCTTTTTTAAGTTGTTCTTTTTCACTTAACAATATATCCTGGAAATTGGCCAGGCGTGGTGGTTCACGCCTATAATCCCAGCATTTTGGGAAGCCAAGGCGGGTGTAGCACCTGAGATCAGGAGTTCCAGACCCGCCCAACCAACATGGTGAAACCCCGTCTCTACTAAATACAAAAAATTAGCTGGGTGTGGTGGCACATGCCTTAATCCCAGCTACTTAGGAGACTGAGGCAGGAGAATCGCTTGAACCCAGGGAGGCAGAGGTTGCAGTGAGTTGAGACTGTGCCATTGCACTCCAGACTGGGCAACATGAGCAAAACTCAGTATCAAAAAACAAAACAAAACAAAAACACGAAAACCAGTGTATCCTGGAAATCATAACTGTCTTTAGAAAAATTTCTCATTCCTTTTTTTAGAATTGCACAGTACTCTATCTTGTGGCTATTCAATAGTTTATTCAGCTACTCTCATGTGTGTGGGCATTTAGTTTCCAGTATTGTGTAATTACCAACAGTGCTGCATTAAGTAACCTTTTGTGTATGGTTTTTTTTTTTTTTTTTTGAGGACTTTCACTCTTGTCACCCAGGCTGGAGTACAATGGCATGATCTCAGCTCACTGCAACTTCCACCTCCCGGGCTCAAGCTATTCTCCTGCCTTACCCTCCCAAATAGCTGGTATTACAGGTACCTGCCAGTATGATGCCTGGCTAATTTACTTTATTTTTTTTTGAGACAGAGTTTCACTCTTGTTGCACAATCTGGAGTACAATGGCATGATCTCAGCTCACTGCAACCCCTGCCTCCCGGGTTCAAGTGATTCTCCTGCCTCAGCCTCCCGAGTAGTTGGGATTACAGGCATGTATCACCATGCCCAGCTAATTGTTTGTATTTTTGGTAGAGACAGAGTTTCTTCATGTTGGTGAGTCTGGTCTCCATCTCCTGACCTCAAGTGATCCACCTGCCTCGGCCTCCCAAAGTGCTGGGATTACAGGTGTGAGCCACCTTGCTCGGCCTTGTGTATGTATTTTTGTATTGTTGGATTGTATCTTCGGAATAAACTCCCAGAAGAGTGATTACTAGGTGAAAAGACAAATGGACATTTTGTTTTCCCAGGTGTTACAGAATTCCCCTCCATAAAGTTTGTGTCAATTTGCAATCCTTTTAGCAATGTGTGAGAGCGACTATTTCCTTACAGCCTCGTCAGCAGAGTGAGTTGTTAACTTCTTAAATTTTTGCCATTCTGATAAGTGAGAAATGGTATCTCAGTGTGGTTTATTATTATTGTCATTATCATCATTTAATTTACATGTAATAAAATTGAACTTTTTTGATGTCCTTTTATGAGTTTTAACACATCTTACAGATTTTTATTTTATTTTTGAGACAGGGTCTGCCTCTGTCACCCAGTCTGGCGTGCAGTGGCACAATTATGCCTCACTGCAGACTCCACCTCTTACGGACTCAAGCAAATCTCCCACCTCAGCCTACCCCCCCACCCCCACCCCAGTAGTTGAGACTATAGGCTAGCACTACCGTATCTAGTTAATATTTTATTTTTTGTAGAGGCAGGGTTTTGCTATGTTGCTCAGCCTTGTCTTGAATTCCAGAGCCCAAGTGATCCACTAGCCTCAGCCTAACAAAATTATTTATTTATTTTAGAGGCAGGCTCTCACTCTGTTGCCCAGACTGGAGTGCAGTGGCAGGATCTTGGCTCACTGAAGCCTCAACCTCCTTGGCTCAAGCAATCCTCCCACCTCAGCCTCCCAAGTAGCTGGGACTACAGGTGCAGGCCATCACTCCTGGCTAATTTGTGTATTTTTTATAGAAATGCGGTTTTACCATGTTGTTCAAGCTGGGGCTTTGTCTTTGTAGTGTTCTCCTGGCTATTCTTGCATATGTTTTTTTTTTTCCATCGCATATCATAGACATATTGAAGTTTAGAATCAATATGTCTGTTTCCATGAAAAATCTTGTATCTATTTGGCCTTTTTTTCTTTTTTTGTTTTGAGACAGAATCTTGCTCTGTCGCCCAGGCTGGATTGCAGTGGTGCAATCTCACCTCACTGCAACCTCTGCCTCCTGGGTTCAAGTAACTTTCTTGCCTCAGCCTCCTAAGTAGCTGGGGCTACAGGTGCACACTGCCATGGGCAGCTACTTTTTGTATTTATGTTGCTTAGGCTGGTCTTGAACTCCTGAGCTCAGGCAATCTTCCTGCCTCGGCCTCCCAAGGTGTTAGGATTACAGATGTGAGCACTGCACCTGGCTATTTGGCTTTTTTCTTTTGATAATTTCTATTTATTTTCCAATCTTGAAACATGTGTGTGTGTGTGTATGATTATGATCTCGGTCAGCCAGTCTGGAGTGTTGGAGTGCTAGGTACAGTGATGCAATCATAGCTCATTGTAGCCTGGAATACGTGGGCTCAAGCAATCCTACTGCCTCAGCCTCCTGAGTCACCAGGATCACAGGTGTGAGCCATCATGCCTGTCAAAAGTTGTACATATTTTTAAGTTTCTTGTTATATGTTAACACAGTCTTGATCTGTTGCCCAGGCTGGAGTGCAGTGGTGCAGTCTCGGCTCACTGCAACCTCTGCCTCCTGGGTTCAAGTGATTCTCCTGCTTAGGCCTTCTGAGTAGCTGGGATTACAGGTGCATGCCACCACATCCAGCTAATTTTTGTATTTTTAGTAGTGATGGGGTTTCACCATGTTGGCCAGGATGGTCTCGATCTCTTAACCTTGTGATCCTCCTGCCTTGGTCTCCCAAATGCTGGGATTACAGGTGTGAGCCACTGTGCTCTGCTGGGCAATTTTAAAATATATTTTTATTTTTTGTGGAGACAGGATCTTACTATGTTGCCCAGGCTGGTCTAGAACTCCTGGGCTCAAGCAATCCTCCTGCCGTGGCCTTCCAAAGTTCTGGGATTACAGACATGAATCAATACACCACCCTAATTGCTTCCTTTAAGGTATACAGATTACACTGTCAACAGCAATAAAAAGGCCTATTTTCACTAAAATAATAACATCAATTTCAACATGTGACCAAAATACAAATGTTTATACGTTGTGACTCACCATGTTGGCCAAGCTGGTCTTAAACTCCTGACCTCAAGTGATCTGTCCATCTGTACCTCCCAAAGTGCTGGGATTACAGGCGTGAGTCACTGTGCCCAGCCTTAATTATTTATAGTATGTATTACTTTGCGTTGTGGCACAATATATATAAAACAGAGAATTTACCCCTTTAACCATATTTAATGTACAGTTCAGTGTCATTAAGTACATTCACGTTGTTGTGCAGCCATAACCACCCTCCATCTCCAGATCGTTTTCATCTTCCCAAACGGAAACTCTGAACCCATTAAACGGAAACTGGCCAGCATTTTACTTTCTGTCTGTATGACCTTAAATACCCTAGGTATCCATATAAGTGGAAATATACAGTATTTGCCTTTTTTTTTTTTGAAATGGAGTCTCAAAAAAAATTTGCCTTTTTTTTTTGTTTTAAGTTGCCTAGGCTAAAGTGCAGTGGTGCAATCTGGGCTCAGTCTCTCAAGTAGCTGGGATTACGGGTGTATACAACATGCTTGGCTGATTTTTATATTTTTGATAGAGACGAGCTTTCACCATGTTGGCCAGGCTGGTCTTGAACTCCTGACCTCAAGTGATCTGCCCACCTCTACTTCCCAAAGTCCTAGGATTACAGGCTTGAGCCACTGCACCTGGACTCCTTGTGGTTTTCATTTGCATTTCTCTAATGATTAGTGATGTTGAGCAGTTTTTTATATGCTTATTGGCCATGGCTTCGTTTATTTATTTATTTAGTTAGTTTTGAACCGGAGTCTCGCTCTGTTGCCCAGGCTGGAGTGCAGAGGCACAATCTCTGCTCACTGCAACCTCTGCCTCCCAGGTTCAAGTGATTCTCCTGCCTCAGCCTCCCAACTAGCTGGGATTACAGGTGCCCACCACCATGCCACGCTTATTTTTGTATTTTTGGTAGAGATGGGGTTTCACCATGTTGGCCATGCTGGTCTCAAACTCCTGACCTCAAGTGATCCACCCACCTCAGCCTCCCAAAGTGCTGGGATTACAGGCGTAAGCCACCGCGCCTGGCAGGAACTTCATACTTCCTAAGGGAAATAATCTTGGATGGAGGGGATTTGCCACAGAAGAAATGAATAGTTGGTACTCAACTGAAAATGATCATTATTTGTAATGCAACATCTTATGCTACCTGGTTCAGTGCTCTGTGAATTAGGTGATGCAAATACTATATTGTTGCCTGGAACGGTAGTAATTTTGTCGTTTTTAAAAGGCGGCGAAGAGAGCGTCTCCTTCTAAGGGGAAAATTTGATGAGATTCCTTTAAGTTGCGAGCCGCGCACCCCGCCGCCTGCCCCTGAGGTGCAGGGTTTGCGCCCCGCGGAGGTGAGGCAGCTAAACCACATTTCCCGGCGGGCCTCTCAGGCTGCCGCGCCTGCGCAGCGGTGCCGTCCGGGGCCGGCTGAACTCCCGCGCTCTCCCGCTGCTTCGCCTCGCCTGGTGTCTTCCCGAGCCATGGAGGGGGTCGCAGTGGTGACGGCGGGCAGCGTGGGTGCTGCCAAAGCCGAGGGAGCTGCAGCCTTGCCGCCTCCGCCTCCCGTCTCCCCGCCCGCCCTCACCCCCGCACCGGCAGCGGGTGAGGAGGGACCGGCGCCTCTGTCCGAGACTGGGGCTCCCGGCTGCTCGGGCTCCCGGCCCCCTGAGCTGGAGCCGGAACGCAGCCTAGGCCGCTTCAGAGGCCGCTTCGAGGACGAGGACGAGGAGTTGGAAGAAGAAGAGGAGCTGGAGGAGGAAGAAGAGGAGGAGGAGGAGGACATGAGTCACTTCTCGCTGAGGCTGGAGGGAGGCCGGCAGGACTCGGAGGACGAAGAGGAGGTAGAGTCCCCGTGCGACCCCTCTGGTCCCGAGCGGCGTCAGGGTCGTTGCTGGCCCATGTCACCAGGCCTGGGCCCGAAGCTAGTGCGCCGCCGCCCCCCGGGCCACTGGAGCCGACCTCCCGCGACCCCGGCCCCTGCTCCCTAGTAGTGTGGCGCCGACAGGCCTCCGGCCCGGCCCTGGTCCGTACCCGATTATTTTGTGAGGTTACTGCAGGTCAGTTAGGTTCTGCGGGTCTGACTCATTCTTTTCGTTAATAATTATAGTTATTTTGGGACAGGGTCGCCCAAGCTGGAGTGCAGTGGCGCGACCATGGCTCACTGCAGCCTCCAACTCGTGGGCCCAAGCGATTCTCTCGCCTTAGCCTCCGGAGTAGCTGGGACTACAGGCACGCGCCACCACTCCGGGCTAATTAAAAAAAATTTTTTTTTGGTAGGGAGGAGAGCTCCCTATGTTGCCCAGGTTGGTCTCGAACTCCTGGGTTCAAGCGATCCTCGCTTTCCGGTCTTCCAAAGTGTTAGGATTACAGGCGTGAGCCATCTAGCCTGCCTTGTAAATAATTATTGAATCTGCAGCTTACTAGGCAATAAAGATCCTTTTGAAACAGTAATTTGGCTGGACGCAGTGGCTACCAATCCAGGTTACTCAGGAGGCTGAGGCAGGAGAATCGCTTGAACCTGAGAGGTGGAGGTTGCAGTGAGCCGAGATTGGGCCATTGCACTCCAGTGTGGGTGACAGAGCAAGACTCTGTCTAAAAAGAAAAAGAAAAGAAACAATAATTTACATTGTGTTATTATTGTAACTTTCCGCAGTATTCTGATGGGTTGGAGGTATATGTTTCCATGTTGCAGTGACATTTTTTTTTTTTTGAGACAGAGTCTCACTCTGTCATGCAGGCTGGAGTGCAGTGGCACAATCTTGGCTCACTGCAACCTCCACTTCCTGGGTTCAAGTGATTCTCCTGCCTCAGCCTCCCGAGTAGCTGGGATTACAGGGAGGCTGTAGAGACAGGCCTTTTTAGTAGAGATGGTTCCATCATGTTGGCCGGGCTGGTCTCGAACTTCTGACCTCAGGTGATCTGCCTGCCTTGGTCTCCCAAAGTGCTGGGATTACAGGCCTGAGCCACTGTGCCCAGCCTGCAGTTCACCCAGCCTGCAGTGACATTTTGAGATAATGGTGTAAAAGCATTTGATGAAGGTGGGCTGAGCGCAGTGGCTCACACTCGTAATCCTAGCACTTTGGAAAGCCAAGGCGGACGGATCACCTGAGGTCAGGCATTCAAGACCAGCCTGGCCAACATGGCGAAACCTCATCTCTACTAAAAATACAAAAATTAGCCAGGCCGTAGTGGTGTTCCCCTGTAATCCCAGCTACTCGGAAGGCTGAGGCAGGAGAATCACTTTAACCCAGGAGATAGAGGTTTCACTGAGCCAAGATCACGCCATTACACTCCAGCCTGGGTGACAAAGTGAGACTCTGTCTCAACAACAACAACAACAAAGGAATTTGAAGAAGGCGAGGACTCGTATTTTAAAACTGTTTCCATTGTATTTGCAGCGCCTGATTAATCTCTCTGAGCTGACCCCATACATCTTGTGTTCCATTTGCAAAGGTTACTTAATAGATGCAACTACCATTACAGAATGTCTTCATACCTGTAAGCATACGTTCACATTTCTGAATAATTTTTCAGTTTTTGAAATGTCTTGAAAGCATCCTAATTTTAACATTTTCTTTTTCAACAGTTTGTAAAAGCTGCATTGTGAGACATTTTTACTACAGCAACAGATGTCCAAAATGCAATATAGTAGTACATCAGACACAACCTCTTTATAACATAAGGTAAGAGGAATATATAAGCAACAATTGTATTTTAAATATACTTTTTCTGAAAGCTTGAAGTTATGTAGTTGGAATAAATTCTTGACCTCTCAGGATGTGCTCAGTGGCTCACACCATAATCCCAGCACTTTGGGAGGCTGAGGTGGGCAGATCACTTGAGGTCAGGAGTTCAAGACCAGCCTGGCCCACATGGTGAAACCCCGCCTCCACTATTAGCCAGGTGTGGCGGCACATCCCTATAATCCCAGCTACTCAAGAGGCTGATGCAGGAGAATCGCTTGAACCTGGGAGGCAGAGGTTGCAGGAGCCAAGATCATGCCACTGTATTCTAGCCTGGGTGACAGAAGGAGGAGACTGTCTCAAAAACAATTTTTTTTTAACCTCTCTCAAAATTAAAAGGGAACTACATATTCTTTTAAGAAATATATATAGAGCACTTACTATGTACCAGGCACTGTAATATCTGCTAAGAACTTAAAAGAGGCACAGGCCTCTTTCCTGAGAATTTTAATCCCATCACTCACTCAAGTTAATGAGGCTAGTTTAGGCTCATTAATTCTGTTTTTTTTTTTAGAAGTAATAACTGAAACAACTGGCCTCTTTAGTAAAGCCCATTTGTCATAGCTCCTTGTGGCTTATTAATCAAAATTCCAGTTCATACTCAGTTTCTTAAGAGAGGAAAAATACTAACAGATTACTGTTATTTATTCAACAAATACTATTGAGTTTTTACTACCTTCACACAAGAGTGCTTTGCAGATGATAGAAGTTCAAAATACAGTCTCTACCCTCAATTCGTATTCTTATGAGGGGAATAAAATCAAACTAACCAGGCATGGTGGCACGCGTCTTTCGTCCCAACTCTTCGGGAGGCTGAGGTGGGAAAATCACCTAAGTCTGGGAAGTAGAGGCTGCAGGGAGCCGTGATTGAACCACTGCACTCCAGCCTGGGTGACAAAAGTGAGACCTTCTTGTCACACACACACACACACACACACACACACAATCAATGCACATGAAACAGTTTAGTGAGCCGTTCAAGAATCTATGAATATTTGTGATTACATGTAATTACTTAAGGTTTTCTTGAGTGAGTTATATTTTAGGAACTATAAATGCTACTTAAAAGTAACTCACCTCTGTGAAAGAAGATATCCACTCTCAAGAGAAAACACAATCAACTCACTCTGTACCAAAATGCATTTTTCTGAATTCTGAGGTATTCTCCATCCTTTCCTTTTATTAGGTTGGACCGACAGTTACAAGACATAGTGTACAAATTAGTGATCAATCTAGAGGAAAGTAAGTTTCTTTTATTACATAGTTGTGAATCCCAGAATCTCTGACTCTACTAGTTAGATTTTAAGTGTAATTTAGTCTGTGTTTTATCATTTTTTAGGAGAAAAAAAGCAAATGCATGATTTCTATAAAGAAAGAGGTCTAGAAGTACCTAAACCTGGTAAGTTTGGGTGTATACCATAATGTACTTATAGATTAAAGAATACTAACAGTAAAATATGTGCCCTTTGAAGTTCTTTTGGGGGTAGATTATTATATGATCTGAGAGATTTTGAAGGTAGTGCTGTGTGTAATCCAATTTAATTATTTATAGAAATTAGAGATTGAAGGCTCTGGAGCTAGATTCTCTGAGTTTGTTCCTAGCCCTTCTACTTTATGAGGTGTATAACTTAAGCCAAGCCAATTACATACTTAAATGTCTGTTTCCTCATCTACAAAATAGTGATAATAATACCACTTCATTTAAAAAATATATATTGAGTAATATAAGCACTTAAAACAGTGCCTGGCACAGAGTAACTGTTCAGTTTTTATGATGATGTAATATCATGGAATGGATGTCAAATAGATTTGAATTTAAATCCTGGTTCTTTCACTTAGTTACCTGGGTGACTTTGGACAAATTGCTTAAACTCTCTAAGCCTCAGTTTCTTTATCAGTTAAAAATGAAAAAAGAGTAGTAGTGGTACCTATATCATGGAATTATAGTAAAGATTAAATGACATGATGCGTGTGAAGTGCTGAGCATGAGCCCTGGCACATAGTAGTGCTTATGCAGGGTTGTCTACACACGTTGCTGTTCTGATGAGCTCTCTCTGTGGCCCCAGTAAGCCAGCCACACATGTCTACTTTCCATCGTGGAGTGGTCCCTAGGCTTGCCTCTCATTTCACTGGCTTTGACAGATTAGCCGATGTCATTAGACAGGGAGATTGAGTGCTTTATGATCTTTTAAATAGTCAACATAGTTATAATACCTGTGTAGTTGTTTTTCCAAAGACCTCAATTTATGACGTTTTTATTCTAAATTAACATTTGTTTGGCTATCAAATAGCTGTTCCACAACCAGTCCCTTCAAGCAAAGGAAGATCTAAAAAAGTCCTAGAATCAGTGTTTCGTATTCCACCTGAACTTGATATGTCTTTATTACTGGAGTTCATTGGGTGAGTACCCTAAAAATGTACCTTTTAACCTTAAAGAATGTTAAAAGTCCCAATGTTAGGAAATCATTCTGAATTCAAGTAAGATCAAATTTTTCTGACATCTCCTTTGAAAATTATGAAAGAATTGAATATTAGAAATAATTAGAAAAAGTTATAAAGAGCCAGACATGGTGGCTTATGCCCATAATTCCAGCACTTTGGGAGGCCGAGGTAGGTGGATCACCTGAGGTCAGCAGTTCGAGACCAGCCTGGCTAACATGGTGAAACCCCATCTCTACTAAAAATTAAAAAAATTAAAAAATAAAAAATTAGCTGGGCATGGTGGTGGGCACCTGTAATTCCAGCTACTTGGGAGCCTGAGGCAGGAGAATCACTTGAACCTGGGAGGCGGAGGCTGCAGTGAGCAGAGATCATGCCATTGTACTCCAGCCTAGGTGACAAGAGCAAAACTTCATCTCAAAAAAAAACTGTAATAAAAAAGAATTACAACAAGTAGTATTCTAATCATCTGGCTTAAGACTTAAGAAATAAACCATTGCTAATATCTCTGAAGTCTCTGGCTAACTCTTCCTTCAGAGGTTAATAACCACTCTCTTAAAAGTAGTGTTTGTCATTTCCATGCTTTCTCTTCATATGGTTGCCACATGTATATCTATTCCTAAGCAATATGTAGAATTGTTTTTGCCAAACTTAAAATGGTATACTTTTCACTCAGTATTGTGTAATTCATCCCTGTTGAAATATGGAGCTCTAGTTCATTCATTTTCACCATTATCTGATATTCCATTAAAATGAATATATTATTACTTATCTTTTCATCTTTTCCTTTTCTGTTGAATATTTAGGTTGTTTCCAGGTTTGTTGATTTGTTTGGTTGTTGCTATTATAAACACTATTGCTATAAACATATACATATCTCCTGTGTATATATGAGAGGGGTAATTCTCTAAGAGTGTAGATTTACTGACTCTTAGGGCATGTTTCTCTTCAACTTTGCTTGATTTTGCCAAATTGTTTCCCAAAGTAGTTAGATACCTTTCTTTTTGTTTTTTTGTTTTGTTTTGTTTTTTGTTTTTGAGACGGAGTTTCGCTCTTGTCGCCTGAGCTGGAGTGCAGTGGCGTGATCTTGGCTCACAGCAACCTCTGCCTCCTGGGTTCAAGTGATTCTCCTGCCTCAACCTCCCGAGTAGCTGGGATTACAGGTATGTGCCACCACACCCAGCTAATTTTGTAGTTTTAGTAGAGACAATGTTTCTCCATGTTGGTCAGGCTTGTCTCAAACTTCTGACCTCAGGTGATCCACCCACCTCAGCCTCCCAAAGTGCTGGGATTAGGCTTGAGTCACTGTACCCAGCTAGATACTTTTCTAATGAGAATAAATTGTTTCTTTCATACACTGTAGCCTATGGTATACTCCATTTTAGTGCAACAATGTTAAACAGACTGTTATGGTCACAGAGCTGGCATGTATCAAACCGTAGTTTTCAAATGCTTAACTGTCTGGCATAGTAAACTAAAATGCCTTTCTTGGACAAATCTAGATTTCTCATGTATCACTGATGACTATTTTACTTCTCAGTCATCTCTTTATAACGCTAAGCTACTTGTATCATTTATTATCTAGCATATGCTTTGTTGTATTTATCTCTATGTATATTTACTTTGTGCTCTCAACTGATATTAAGAACCCCTAAAAGGCAAGAGACATTTCTTATATCCCCAAGAAGCCCATAGTAGTGGTTGATGATAATGAAATAAAGATCTTTTTGGAAAAAATTCGGAGAAATCATGTAATTCCAGATTTTAATCCAGCAATTTCTGTTATTAGTGTTGCAATTTAAATGTCTATAAGGGAGTAGGTTAAATAATGGTATACCCATACATGAATAAGCACTAATAATGTGTGTGACAGTGTGGAATAATAATCGCCAAGATGTATTAAGTGGGAAAAGCAAGGTGTGGAAGATAAGTATATATATGTACCATGTGCTCACTTAAGTTTTTTAAAAAGAGGATGGTGGAAAATAATACGCGTATATTTTTTATGTGTGCAGACCATTCCTGAAAGGACATTTAAGAACATATTGGCTGGGCATGGTGGCTCATGCCTGTAATCCCAGCACTTTGGGAGGCCAAGGTGGGCAGGCAGATACCTGAGGTCAGGAGTTCAAGACCACCCTGGCCAACATAATAAAACCCTGTCTCTACTGAAAATACAAAAATTAGTCCAGTGTGGTGGCAGGCATCTGTAGTCCTAGCTATTTGGGAGGCTGAGGCAGGAGAATCACTTGAACCTGGGAGGTGGAGGTTTCAGTGATCCGAGATCATGTTATTACATGCCAGCCTGGGCAATGAGAGTGAAACTCTGTCTCAAAACAAAAAAGGCCAGGCGCCGTGTCTCAAGCCTGTAGTCTCAGCACTTTAGGAGGCCAAGGTGGGCGGATCACTTGAGATCAGGAGTTCGAGACCAGCCTGGCCAACATGGTGAAACACTGTCTCTACCAAAAATATGAAAAATTAGTAGCCGAGCTTGGTGGTGCGTGCCTGTTATCCCAGCTACTCGGGAGACTGAGGCCAGAGAATCACTTGAATTGGGAGGTGGAGGTTGCAGTGAGCCAAGATCATACCACTGCACTTCAGCCTGGGCAACAGAGCAAGACTCTGTCTCCAAAAAAAAAAAAATGGCTGGGCTTGGTGGCTCACACCTGTAATCCCAGCACTTTGGGAGGCCAAGGCAGGCAGATCATGGGGTCAGGAGTTGAAGACCAGCCTGGGAAACATGGTGAAACCCCGTCTCTACTAAAATACAAAAAATTAGCTGGGTGTTGTGGCGGACGCCTGTAATCCCAGCTACTCTGGAGGTTGAGGTAGGAGAATCGCTTGAACCCGGGAATCGGAGGTTGCAATGAGCCGAGATCATGCCTGCACCCCAGCCTGGGCAACAGAGTGAGACTCTCTGTCTCCCCCCCAAAAAAAAAAAAAGAACATATTAATGGCAGTTGCCCCTAGGAAGTGGCACTGGAGTCTGTGAGTCTAGGGTGGGAAGAAGTCTTACTTGCCATTGTGTTTAAATTTTTACACGTGACTTGTTTTATTTTCATACTAATCAAAAGAGGCGGAATAGTATCTTTTAATGACTAGCTAATTAACATTTGAAAATTAAAAGGAATTGGCTGGGTGCGGTGGCTCATGCCTGTAATCCCAGCACTTTGGGAGGCCAAGGCAGGCCTCCCAAAAAAAATTAGCTGGGTGTGGTGGCCTGCACCTGTAATCCCAGCTATACAGGAGGCTGAGGCAGGAGAATCACTTGAACCCAGGAGGCGGAGGTTGCAGTGAGCTGAGATCATGCCACTGCACTCCAGCCTGGGCAACAAGAGCAAAACTCCATCTCAAACAAAACAAAATAAAACAAACAAAAAAATACAATACTTAGCCACGCATGGTGGTGTGTGCCTTTAGCCCCAGCTACTTGGGAGGCTGAGGCAGGAGAATCACTTGAACCTGGGACACGGAGGTTGCAGTGAGCCAAGATAGCGCCATTGCATTCCAGCCTGGCTAACAAGAGCAAAACTCCATCAAAAAAGAAAAAATCAAAAGGAATTATATTTCTAAAAAATTATTTTGAGAGCCAGGCATGGTGGCTCATGCCTGTAATCCTAGCACTTTGAGAGGCAGAGGTAGGAGGACCACTTGAACCCAAGAGCTGGACACCAACCTAGGCACCATGGTGAAACCTTATCTCTACAAAAAAATATAAAAGGAAAAATTAACTGGGTATGGTGGCATGCACCTGTAGTCCCATCTACTTGGGAGGCTAATGGGGGAGGATCGATTGAGTCCAGGAGGTTGAGGCTGCAGTGAGCCTTGATTGCATCATTGCATTCCATCCTGGGCAACAGAGCAAGACCCTGTCTCCCCCGCAAAAAAAAAAAAAAAAAAAAAATATATATATATATATATATATATATATATATTTTGGGGAAATGTAACATTTTTCACTAATGCACAGCAGGAACTTGGATCCACTTTTTATACCTTTTTTGAAAAGTCAGAATTGTAATACAACAATGGTAAACATGTGATGGGTATGCCATCATTTCTTCTTTCTTTATTTGCAGCAGAAATCAATTAATCATAGCAGGCTTTCCTGAGTGAGACTTGACCGCAATGCTCAAGGCACTCTTTACTATTACCAAAGTTGTTGCATTATTAACGCATTCCCTGCTGTAGAGGAAAAAACCCTGACTCGGAATAAGGAGATCTGGATTTAACTACTAGCTCTGCTGTTTTCTAGCTTTGAACAAATTGCTTTTTGTTTTGTAACCTTGAACAAATTGCTTTTTGTTTATTCATAAGGTGTATATGTGTGTATATATTATGTGTGTGTGTGTGTATTTTTTTTTTTTTTTCCTGAGAGATAGTCTTGCTCTGTTGCCCAGGCTGGATTTCAGTGCCCACAATCTTGGCTCAATGCAACCTCCACCTCCCGGGTTCAAGCAATTCTCCTTCCTCAGCCTCCCAAGTAGCTGGGATTACAGGCGTGTACTACCACGCCCAGCTAATTTTTTTTTTTTTTTTCATGTTTTTAGTAGAGACAGGGTTTCCACCCTGTTTGGCCAGGCTGGTCTCGAACTCCTGACCCCGTGATCTGCCCGCCTTGGCCTCCAAAAGTGCAGGGATTTCAGGCATGAGCCACTTTGCCCTGCCTCATAAGGCCTGCTGTGTAAATAAAAATTGAACCTTAGAAATTGTTGATTATGATGGGTATTCAGTGTATCTCATAATATAGTTCTTTATCTTTTTTTTTTCTTCCTTGAGACAGGGTCTTGCTCTGCTGCCCAGGCTGGATTGCAGTGGCACGATCTTGGCTTACTGCAGCCTCTGCCTCCTAGACTCAAGCAATCCTCTCACCTCAGACTCCTGAGCAGCTGGGACTATAGGCACACACCATCACGCCTAGCTAATTTTTTTACCGTGGTCTTGAACTCCTGGCTCAAACAATCTGCCCGCCTTGGCTTCCCAAAGCAATGGGATTATAGGCATGAGCCACTGCACCTGGCCCTAAGTTTTTATTACATGGAAAAATCATTTGTGTTACCACAAAATTAGACTATAGGGGGTAACCCATAGGAAGCTGTTTTCATGACAGGATGAGGAGTTTAATCTCATGAAAGCACAAGGGCAAATTTGGTTCAACTGTTGACCCTGCTTGACTTGGAGGAGGAAAACAACTGAGGTGGGTTCAGCCTCTGCACAGTAATCTTTCAGTTACTAGAATATGAAATTAGATTTCTCCCCTAAATTGGATATGCTTTTTTTTTTTTTTTTGAGATGGAAATTTGCTCTCGTTGCCCAGGCTGGAGTTTAGTGGCGAGATCTTGGGCTCAGTGCAACCTCAGCCTCCCGAGTAGCTGGGATTACAGGCACATGCTACCATACACGGCTAAATTTTTGTATTTTTAGTAGAGATGGGGTTTCATCATGTTGGCCAGGCTGGTCTCAAACTCCTTACCTCAGGTGATCTGCCCGCCTCAGCCTCCCAAATCCTGCTGGGATTACAGGTGTGAGCCACCGTGCCCAACCGGGTATGCATGTTTTATGATCTTAAGATAGTCTCTTATCCTTTTTGTCCTATAGTGTCTATGTATAAAGTAGATTATAAAAAGAAATAACCTAAGACAGGCAGTATGATATGTAGAAAGAGTATAGGTTTTAAAGACTAACTCAGGGTAGGTAACCCTTGCGATGTGACTTCTCTGATCTGATCACCAGTTTCTGTATTTCTAAACTGGGGGTTACAATAGCAACTCAAAGGATTGTTCTAAGAATCAAATACGATATTCTTAAGTCTAAATTATTACCAATATGAGTATTGAAATAATGCAAGGTCCTTCAAAAACAAAGGTTAAAGTGGTGCTATAATACATATATATGCACACCAAAGAAAATGGTCTCTTACAAGATGTGTGATACAGCAAAAATTTAATGCAATTTTAAGCTCAATGATGTTTAGTAAACCTGAGAGGTAGTATCCCACTATATGCTGGTTCTATATTGTGTTCAGTCAGCTCTAAACTGAGGTATAACTACAATGGTAAAAGTTTGAAAATGTGTCATGTGGTAATGGAAGAAACAAAAATATTTCATTTGGAAGTAAAGAAATGATAAGTCCCTCAAATTAGTTTAAAATATTTAAAGGATTACCAAATAAAAGAAAAATTGGTCTGATTAACAATACCAGAAAGCAAAACTATGACTACTAGGTATAGTATGTTTGATTAAGTGGAAGCAAGTACTTTTTTTTTGAGATGAGGTCTGGGTCTGTCACCCAGGCTGGATTGTAGTGGCACAATCTTGGCTCACTGCAACCTCTGCTTCCCAGTTACAAGCGACTCTTCTGCCTCATCCTCCCAAGTAGCTAGGATTATAGGCATTCCCCAACCCGCCTGGCAATTTTTTTTTTTTTTTTTTTTTTTTGAGATGGAGTTTTGCTCTTGTCCCGGCTGGAGTGCGATGGCACGATCTCTGCTCACTGCAACCTCTGCCTCCTGGGTTCAAGTGATTCTCCTGTCTCAGCTTGCTGAGTAGCTCGGATTACAGGCATGCACCACCACTCCTGGCTAATTTGTATTTTTAGTAGAGTTGAGGTTTCTCTGTGTTGGTCAGGCTGGCTCAAACTCCCGACCTCTGGTGATCCGCCCGCCTGGGCCTCCCAAAGCGCTGATGCCTGGCTAATTTTTGTATTTTTAGTGAAGACGGGGTTTCACCTTGTTGGCTAGGCTGGTCTCAAAACTCCTGACCTCAAGCGATCCACCCATCTCGGCTTCTCAGAGTGCTGGAGTTACAGATGTGACCCACTGCACCTGCCTGCAAGCAAGTAATTTCTAACAAAGTCACCCACAAATGAAATTGCTGACTTGTCAGTTAAACTGTCTTTAGATATTCAGGCAGAAGCCAATGCCAATGTACCATGTCGTCTACAGAGATCATTCTTATAATGAATGGGATATTTTATAACTTTTTTTAATCTTTAATTTTTGCCCTGTCACCTATGTGATATAACTCTTAAGATTATATGATAATTTGACATTTTATGTGTATATTTTATATTTGTATGTACATTAATGGATTTACAGTTTATATATTGAAATAATTTTATATAATATAAAATAATATTTATAGGTATATATTTATAATATATAAGTTATATTTCTGGATCTCTATCATATATTTTTTTTCTTATAAAGAGTACTTTGGAGTCTGGGTGTGGTGGCTCACACCTGTAATTCCAGCACTTGGAGAGGCTAAGGCAGGAAGATGACTTGAGGCCAGGTGTTTGAGACCAGCCTGGCCAACATAGTGAGACCCTATCTCGAAAAAAATTTTTTTTTTAATTAGCCATGCATGGTGGCACATATCTGTACTCTAAGCTACTCAGGTAGGCTAAGGCAAGAAGTTCACTTAAGACCAGAAGGTTGAGGCTGCAGTGAACCACTACACTCCAGCCTGGGTGATAGAGCAAGACCCTATCTCTTAAAAAAAAAGAAGGAAAAAAAAGAATACTTTGGAGATGATGCAATTGTGAACTTGTCTATTCTTCTTCACAACATAAGGAAGAAAGAACATTGGCTTTGATGTTAGGCACACCTGAGTCTGAATTTCAGTTTTGTTACCTACCATCTGTGTGTGACCCAAAGCAAGTTATTAAGCCTCTTTGAGCTTAGTTGTTTTTTTTTTTTCATCTGTAGAATAAGGGTACTAATACCTGATTTAAAAGGCTATTGTAAGGACTAAATGAAAAACATGCATAATATATGAAAACCTAATTCAATGCCTGGTACATAGTACATTCTCAACAAAAAGTTAGATCCCCTTGTCTCCCTCATGGCTTAAAAGTAATTGATTTAACCAAGAAATCTCTAGACTTCTAGGTGAAAAGACAAATTGAATGAAAATTATGGCCAGGTAGTTATGGTACAAGAAAAGCAATAGGAAGCATAGCAGCCTTCTTGTAAGAAATCTTATATTTTAAAGGTTACTATACAGAGAAAAATCACATTAATTATGATTAAAAGAAAAACAAACATGAAATTAGATTTTAAGCTGTAAATTGTTAGGATACCAAATAGGGGGTTGGGGGGTATCTAATTATAAGAATATACTTTTTCCTGGAGATCTATTATACAGCATGATGACTATAATTAATAATGTAATATATACTTGAAAATTGTTAAGAGTAGATCCTAAATGTTCTCACTACAACAAAGTAAGTATGTGAGCTGATGGATATGTTAATTTGCTTGATTTAATTAGTTTACAATGTGTTTATATGTATATATATATATCAAAACCTATAGATATACACAATTTTAATTTGTCTATTATCTCTTAATAAAGCTGGAGGAAATAAATAAGTAAATCCTCATGTTTTCTATCAAAAAAAGAATATACTTTTAGCTTCTGAAATTAAGTATAAAGCAGTGTAAAATACTGGATAAAACTGCCTTTGCCTTAACCACTAGGTGGCAGAAATGACAATTACATTTGTTTATTTCATAAAATTTTAGGTGACTGTTTTAAAATTACAATGAATTGATGTTTCTCAGATATTTATATATGTTATTTTATGTTGTTTTATGATTAAATATATAGGTTAAAGTATTAAATATTGATTAATTTTGCTCTCATTTTTCAGTGCTAATGAAGGCACGGGACATTTTAAGGTATTTTACTTTTTTTTCCATTCATTTCACAAGAGGACTATGTAGCACACAATTTTAAGTCAGATTAGCAACCAAATGGAGACTGTATAAATAAGTTATTTAAATCTGAAGTACATTTAGTAATATTTTAATAGATTTATGAGTAAAAGAGTTATTAAGTAGGGATTTGTTCATTTAGAACAGTAGTCTAAGAAAAATTAAGTTAATACTTTTTAAAACTAAAACCAAATGCTGTGTTAATTTGGTGATAAAAAAATGTCTCAAAGCATTTTTTCATAGTTGGCATTTAGAGTTAAATATGAGCTTTAAATTTTATTTGCATGTAACGTTCTTTGCTCAAGTTAACTTGCCCTAACTTGTTACTTCAATTATTCACTGAAATTTTAGAGGTAAGAATGAACTCCTTTATAACATATATAAGTTCAGAGTTGTTTTAAAGACTCCAGAATCATAGGCACCAGTGTATACCTTGTTGCTACTGTAGTATGAGTCATCAGGAAAAGGTAGCTTTTAAAAGGGGTAAATCAGACCTTATAATTACTTGGGACTGTAAATTTTTTTTTTTTTTTTTTTTTGAGATGGAGTCTCACTCTGTGGCTGGGCTGGAGTACAGTGGCGCAATCTTGGCTCACTGCAACCTCTGCCTCCTGAGTTCAAGGGATTCTTCTGCGTCAGTCTCCTGAGTAGCTGGGACTATAGATGTGCATCACCATGCCCCGCTGATTTTTGTGTTTTTAATAGAGACGGGATTTCATCATGTTGACCAGGATGGTCTCAATCTCTTGATCTTGTGATCCGACTGCCTCAGCCTTCCAAAGTGCTGGGATTACAGGTGTGAGCCACCTCGCCCAGCCAGGGACTGTAAATTTTTAAGGAATAGGTGACTTTGATCTGTTTAGATTTTCAGTGACTTTGTCAAGAGTCAGTACTGAAAGTTTGGTGAATTATACCTGGTTGGATATACTGTATTTCTATGAGCACACCAGCTCAGAGACATGAATTAAAGCATAGGAATAGATAGGTACTTCTCTGGATGAAACATATTATGCATGTGTCTCAGAGATTGATGTGATAGAGGGAATGCAGAATGCAGTTTAAGTCCCCATAATTTTTTTTTTGAGCCGGAGTCTCCCTCTGTCACCCAGGCTGGAGTGCAGTGACACAATCTTGGCTCACTGCAACTTCCACCTTCTGGGTTCCCTGCCTCAGCCTCATGAGTAGCTGGGATTACAGGCATGCACTACCATGCCCAGCTCATTTTGTATTTTTAGTAGAGATGGGATTTCACCATGTTGGCCAGGCTGGTCTCAAACTCCTGACCTTAGGTGACCTGCCCACCTGGGCCTCCCAAAGTGCTGGGATTACAGGCATGAGCCACTGCACCCAAATATAAATCCCTATGATTTTTGATAGCATTCAACCTCTTCTAAGTTGTAAAACATCAAACTGGTGGTGTTTAGCTTTAGGAAATTGTCTCATAGCCATGTCATGGGTGGGATAGTGGTAGATACGTTTTTATATGGTTCAAGCATAGGAATGTATGCTACTAGTGTTCCTTGAAGACTAATAACCTATAGTAGTCAGACAAACAGTTTTAAAGCCTCATGACAAAAGAACTAGAGAATGAATTGAAATATTAGGCCAGGTTCAGTGGCTCACATCTGTAATCCCAGCACTTTGGGAGGCCAGCATAGAAGGATCGCTTAGAGCCAGGAGTTCCAGACCAACCTGGGCAACACAGTAATACCCTGTCTTTATAAAAAATAAAAATGTTAGCTCTGCTTGGTGGCATGGGCCTGTAGTCCCTGCTACTCAGGAGGCTAAGGTGACAGAATCACATGAGCCTAGGAGATTAAGGCTGCAGTGAGCTGTGATTGTGTCACTACAGTCCAGCCTAGGTGACAGAATGAGACTCTGTTTAAAAAAAAAAAAAGAAAAGAAAAAGTCTTTGTCTACTGCTTCCTCAGAAGCACATATGCAACCCAGAATATTTATGTAGTTGTGATTCTCACACATCAAAAACTGTGATGACAGTACCATGTTGAAGTGTTCTTGCCAAAACATACAAGAAGGCGATTATGCTTCTAAATTACTAATTTACAAGAACTACAGGGGACAAAGAGATGTATTAAATGACATTGTAGGAATATAATAAGCCAAATCAAGATAGTGGAAAATTACATGGCAACCAATTCTGTTTCTTCAGCAAGTAAATTAAAAAGGAAAGAGGTGAAGAATAATAAACCTACAGATGAAAACCTACTGTAACTCAAGGACATATACATTAATTTGGTGTGTATGGCCAGGCACAGTAGCTCATGCCTGTAATCCTAGTACTTTGGGAGGCTAAGGTGGACAGATCAGGAGGTCCAGAGATCGAGACCATCCTGGGCAACATGATGAAACCCCGTCTCCACTAAAAATACAAAAATTAGCCAGGTGTGGTGATGCATGCCTGTAGTACCAGCCACTCGGGAGGCTGTGGCAGGGGAATCGCTGAACCTGGGAGGCAGAGGCTGCAGTGAGCTGAGATTGCACCACTGCACTCCAGCCTGGGTGATAGAGCAAGACTCCATCTCAAAAAACAAAAACAAAAACAAAAACTGGCAGTGCACGGTGGCTCGTGCCTATAATCCCAGTATTTTGGGAGGCCAAGCCAGGCAGATCATCTAAGATCAGGAGTTCAAGACAAGCCTGGCCAACATGGTGAAAACCTGTCTCTACTAAAAATATAAAAAATTAGCTGGGCATAGTGGTGGGCGCCTGTAATCCCAGCTACTCGGGAAGCTGAGGTAGAAGAATCGCTTGAATCCCAGAGGCAGAGGTAACAGTGAGCCATTGCACTCCAGCCTGGGCAACCAGAATGAAACTGTGTCTCAAAAAATATATATATGTATATGCTTCTATTACAATTTTTGTTTGAGCCCATCACTGGTTATCTTTTTTTCATGAAATCTTTTAGTTTTCTCTTTTAGTAATGACAGCCCTATAAAACAATAAAATCATTTTCCACTAGGTTAAAGAAATTGGAGCCAGGAGTGATGGCTCACACCTGTAATCCCAGCACTTTGGGAGGCCGAGGTGGGCGGATCACCTGAGGTCAGGAGTTTGAGATCAGCCTGGGCAACATGGCAAAACCCCATTGCTACATGGAAAAAAAAAAAAAAAGTACAAAAATTTGCTGGGCATGCTGATGTGCACCTATAGTCCCAGCTACTCAGGAGGCTGAAGTGGGAGATGTCTTGAGCCCAGGAGGCAGAGATTGCGTGAAATGAGATTGTGCCACTGCAGTCCAGCCTGGGCAACAGAGCCAGACCCTGTCTCGAAAAAAAAAAAAAAAAAGAGGGGCCGGGTACATGGCTCAAGCCTATAATTCCGGCACTTTGGGAGGCCGAGGTGGGCGGATCACCTGACGTTGGGAGTTCGAGACCAGCCTGACCAACATGGGAAAACCCCGTATCTACTAAAAATACAAAAAATTAGCCAGGCATAGTGGTGCATGCTTGTAATCCCAGCTACTTGGGAGACTGAGGCAGGAGAATCGCTTGAACCTTGGAGTCGGAGGTTACGGTTAGCTGAGATCACGCCATTGCACTCCAGCCTGGGCAATAAGAGCAAAACTCTATCTCAGAAAAAATAAAAAATCTGAATACTTTCATAAGTTTTCTGATAATCATGTTATAGTTATATAGGAAAATCCCTTATTCTAAGAAGATAACTGTTGGTATATTTAGGGTAAAATATTTTAGTGTCTGCAAATAACTATCAAGTGATCCAAGAAAAAATATATGCATATATACACACACATAGGAAGAGATAAAACAAATATAGAAATATATTAACAGACTGGACCTGGTGGTTCATGCCTGTAGTCCCAGCACTTTGGGTGGTCAAGGCAGGAGGATTATTTGAGCCCAGGAGTTTGAGACCAGCTTGGGCAATGTAGGGAGAACACGTCTCTAGTAGAAAAAGAAAGAAAAAGAAATATATTAATAATGTGTATCTCCCCAGGCTTAGGTGATCCTCCCACCTGAACTTGAACTGGTCTTGAACTCCTGACCTCAAGTGATCTGTCTCGGCCTCCCAAAGTGCTGGGATTACAGGTGTGAGCCACCGCGCCCAGCTCTGTAGTGCATTTTTGGTGGGGATGGGGACAGAGTCTCACTCTGCTACCCAGGCTGGAGTGCAGTGGTGCAATATTGGCTCACTGCAACCCCCACTTCGAGGGTTCAGGTGATTTTCCTGCCTCAGCCTTCCGAGTAGCTGAGATTACAGACATGTGCCACCCACCTGGCTAATTCTTGTATTTTTAGTAGAGATGGGGTTTCACCATGTTGGCTGGGCTGGTCTTGAACCCCTGACGTCAAGTGATCCGCTCACCTCGGCCTCCCAAAGTGCTGGCATTACAGGCGTGAGCCACCGTGTCTGGCCTGTAGTGCGTTTTTTAAAATGCCTTGGGCCTGGTGCTGTGGCTCATGCCTGTAATCTCAGCACTTTGGGAGGCCGAGGTGGGCCGATCATGAAGTCAGGAGAGTTAGAGACCAGCCCGGCCAACATGGTGAAACCCCGTCTCTACTAAAAATACAAAAATTAGCTGAACGTGGTGGTGGGTGCCTGTGATCCCAGCTACTCAGGAGGCTGAGGCAGAAGAATTGCTTGAACCTGGGAGGCAGAATTTGCAACGAGCCAAGATCATGCCACTTCATTCCAGCCTGGGCGACAGAGCAAGACTCTATGTCAAAATAAAATAAAATAAAATGCCTTAAGTCAGGATCCAAATAAAGTTCACATGTTGTCGTTGGTTGATAGATCTTTAAATATAAGTTTGCCATGGTCTTGTCTTTTTTTTTCTTTTTTTGAGACGGAGTCTTGCACTGTCACCCAGGCTATAGTGCAGTCGCGCAATCTCGGCTCACTGCAATCTCTGCCTCCTGGGTTCAAGCAGTTCTCCTGCCTCAGCCTCCCAAGGAGCTGGGACTATAGGCGTGCACCACCACACCCAGCTAATTTTTTTTGTATTTTTAGTGGAGACAGGGTTTCACCATATTAGCCAGGATGGTCTCAATCTCCTGACCTTGTGTTTCACCTGCCTCAGCCTCCCAAAGTGCTAGGATTACAGGCGTGAGCCACCACGCCTGGCCTCTTTCTTTTTTTGAGACACAGCCTTTCTCTGTCACCCAGACTGGAGTGCAATGGCTTGGCTCACTGTGACCTTCACCACTTGGGTTCAAGCAATTCTCTTGCCTCAGCCTCCCAAGTAGGTGGGATTACAGGTGCCTGCCACCACACCTGGTTAATTTTTGTATTTTAGTAGAGACAGGGTTTCACTATGTTGGCCAGGCTGGTCTCGAACTCCCAACCTCAAGTGATCTGCTGCCCACCTTGGCTTCCCAAAGTGCTGGGATTGCAGGCATGAGCCACTGCATCCAGCCCTAAGTTTTTCATTTCTTTTTTTTTTTTTTTTTTTTTTTTGAGACAGAGTCTTGCTCTGTCACTGGGTACCAGGCTGGAGTGCAGTGGCGCAATTTCAGCTCACTGCAACCACTGCCTCCTAGATTCAAGCAATTCTCCTGCCTCAGCCTCCCTAGTAGCTGGGACTACAGGCATGTGTCACCTCACCCAGCTAATTTTTATATTTTAGAAGAGACGGGGTTTCACCATGTTGGCCAGGATGGTCTCGATCTCTTGACCTCGTGATCTACCTGCCTCAGTCTCCCAAAGTGCTGGGATTACAGGTGTGAGCCACCACACCCAGCCTCATTTCTTTTTTCTTGCAATTCGTCATTGACAAAACTGAATCACTTGGCCTGTAACATTTGTATAGATTAAGTTTTGATGTTGCGTTTTTGTATGATTTGACATGTTCTTCTGTCTTCTCTCTTTTTCATAAACTGGGAGTTAAATATGAGTATTAGTCAGACAGATTTGATTGGGAGGAGGAAGAATACATCATAAGTGATGATGTTTTAATCTGTTAGGAGGTATATAATATCTGTGTTTCTTTGTAATGTTAGCAGCCATTGATGCTCATTGTCTAAGTTCATAGATTTACTAGGGGTTGAAAAATGATGCCATCATTCCTTTTACTTGTTGAAATAGTTCTATAAAAAGAAACTGCTCTTTGTCTACTTGGTTACCCAGTGGTACAGTTTATATAGAAAAGACAGGAAGGCAGGGCACGGTAGCTCACGCTTGTAATCCCAGCACTTTGGGAAGTCCAGGCAAGTGGATCACGAGGTCACGAGTTTGAGATCAGCCTGGCCAACACAGTGAAACCCTGTCTCTGCTAAATACACAAAAATTAGCTGGGCATGGTGGTGGGTGCCTGTAATCCCAGCTACTTAGGAGGCTGAAGCAGGAGAATCTCTTGAATCCGGGAGGCGGAGGTTGCAGTGAGCCGAGATCGTGCCATTGCACCCCAGCCTGGGCAACAGAGCTAGACTCCATCTCCAAAAAAAAAGAAAAGACAAGACAGGACAAATGTTTGATTCTTTCCCTTTACTTGCCACATTCAAAATAATGAGTTGGTTCACTAGCATACTCCAGTCATGGTCAATTAGGTTTTGTTGGTTTTGTTTCTACTTTGTTATGAACTTATGGGTTTAAACATAATATGGTATAAATAATTTCAGTTATAATTCTTTTTTTTTTTTTTTTGGAGATGGAATCTCACTCTATTGCCCAGGCTGGAGTGCAGTGGTGCAATCTCAGCTCACTGCAACCTCCGCCTCCCACGTTTAGGCGATTCTCCTGCCTCAGCCACCCGAGTAGCTGGGACTACATGCGCACACTGCCACACACAGCTAATTTTTTTTTGTATTTTAGTAGAGACAGTGTTTCACCATGTTGCCCAGGCTGGTCTCGAACTCCTGAGCTCAGACAATCCACCCGCCTTGGTATAATTCTTATTGATGTTTAAATTGCCCTATCATATCATAGTCTATGATAGCTTCCTGGCTGTCTGATATAACAACATGTTTTCATGCTTACTTTGTATATCCCTTGCCCCAGACATGGAATCAGTCATTTTCCCAAGGGGTCCTAGTTCCTTTTTGTGGTCATCGGTATTTCAGAACTACAAGCTGCTTTGCCTTGCTACTTGGGTTGGTCTCTGTTTCTAGGCCTTTTCAGTTGTTAGAGGTAGGAATATTTTTCAAGGTAAATATATCATGAGTTAATACTACTATCTTTTTACTGAAGAAAACAAATATGTATATATTTCCCTATAGATTTTAGACTAGCTTATTTCAACTTATCAAATTAACCTTTTTGTTATAGATGACAGGAATGATTGTCATACAAAATTTCAAAGAAGTTGGAATCTAAGTATTCTTTTTTCTGCTTATTTGCAGGTAACAGGAGTGTATTAGGTATAGTGGAAAAAATAATAAATTGGCTATCTAGTTGGGAGCTGATTTTGTAGCCTTAAGCATATACGTGTGTGTGTGTGTGTGTGTATGTATAGGCCAAGACCTATTTTTTTCTTTCAGATATTGGTATATGTCATAGTTCTGATTTGGGTGATCTAAGAATTACAGTATTCATAACATTAGCTAAATTGGATTAATTTTAACAAACATTGAAGTCATGTATCCACCAAGAATTTAGAATTGAGAGAAATTGGATTGTCCTCTGCTGATATACCTAAGCTCTAGAAATTGACCTTCAGAAATGCATTGGTTGGCAGGCAGGCATCTAGTTAGGTTATCCTTAATAGCAGCTTCTCAAGGCACCTACTGGGATGGATTGTCATGCTAATCAGGCATTGCCACATACAATGAGGTGCCCTCTTGGGGCCTCCAACCAGTGTACTGTTTATCTCCTCCTTAGTGAGAGTGCCTTCACTTTGTGAAATATTCATTCCTATACCTGCATTGAAAGAATGCAAGCACTGGCCAAGTGTGGTGGCTCACGGTTATAATCCTAGCATTTTGGGAGGCCGGGATGGGCAGATCAGTTGAGTTTGGGAGTTCTAGACCAGCCTGTGCAACATGGCGAAACCCCATTTCTACAAAAAATATAAAAATTAGCCTTGCATGGTGTTGCACGCTTGTAGTCCCAGCTATTCAGGAGGCTGGGGTGGAATGGGATGATCGCTTGAACCCAGGAGACAGAGGTTGCAGTGAGCTAAGATCATGCCACTGCACTCCAGCCTGGGTGACAGATCCAGACTCTGTCTTAAAAAAAAAAAAAGAATGCAAGAACTTTGCCATTTTTCTCTAGATTATAGCAATGTCTTATGGTGACAACTGGGCCTTCTAAAAAGTTAAAATCTGACTGGGAGCAGTGATTTATGCCTGTAATCCCAGCAATTTGGGAGGCTGAGAGGATTGGATCGCCTGAGGTCAGGAGTTTGAGACCAGCCTGACCAGTATGGTGAAACCCTGTCTCTACTAAATAAACAAAATTAGGCAGACGTGGTGGTGGGCGCCAGTAGTCCCAGCCACTTGGGAGGCCGAGACAGGAAAAATGCTGGAACCCAAGAGGCAGAGGTTGCAGTGAGCCAAGACCACACCACTGCATTCCAACCTGGGTGACAGAGTGAGACTCCGTCTCAAAAAGAAAATAGTTAAAATCCTTCACATAAAGAGTAAAATGATACAAATCATCTTAAAGAGACAAATGGCTCACAACACTAACAACTCTTCAGTGCTTACTATTTGTCAGGTATTTTTATTGGTTATTTACATGCATTAACTTATTTTCATAATTCTACAAAGCAGGTGCTATTTTTATCTGTTTTACAAATAGAGACACAGACAAGTTCAGGAACTTGCCCGACGACTCACTGTTAGAAAATGCAGGGCTGGGCACAGTGGCTTACGCCTGTAATCCCAGCACTCTGGGAGGCTGAGGCGGGCAGATCACAAGGTCAGGAGTTCGAGACCAGCCTGGCCAACATGATGAAACCCCGTCTCTACTAAAGATTAAAAAAATTAGCCAGGCATGGTGGTGTGCGCCTGTAATCCCAGCTACTCCGGAGGCTGAGGCAGGAGAATTGCTTGAACTAGGAGGCAGAAGGTTGCAGTGAGCTGAGATTGCACCATTGCACTCCAGCCTGGGCAACAGGGCAAGACTGTCTCAAAAAAAAAAAACAAAAGAAAGGAAAAAAAAAAAAGAAAATGGCAGATCAAGGGTTTGAGCCCAGGAAGTCTGTCCCTGGAGTGCCTGCACTCAACACCTATGCTATATGCTATACTGTGGTAACAACAGGTAGACCATTTATCAGTTGCTCAAGTATCACAAGCAAGCCCAAGACACCTAGAAAAATAAAATACCTAGCTAATACAGACTTTATAAATTTTAGTCAGGAAAGTTCTTAAGAACAAACTACAGATAAGAAAACTGAGTGCTGTAACATGGAACAGATATGTGCCTTGGTCCCCTAGGTAGCCATTCAAGGCTCCCACTCTGTAAGTGCTAGAAAAACACTTTGCAAGTTTCCTGAAAGGGACTCTTTTTAGTTCTGATTACTTCAGCTTTTCATTTGCATGATGTCATAGCATCCTTAATTGTCTCAGAGAGATGGGAGCTGGGTAAGCATTAGTTTTAACTTTCAAGCTGTGTCATCTACTTGTCACCTCCTACACCTCAAACTATTGGGTCCCACATTCCAGCCACATATGTTTAAATAGTAATCTTTTTCATTTTCCCTTAAAAAAGAAAATGCTTTATTATGCAAATTTTTAAACTTACACAAAAATAAGCAGAATAGTATAATGAACTCCCATGTACACACCACTCCAATAATTATAAACTCATGTTCAGTATCCTTTTATGGCAACATAATAGTGATACTACAATTTTTTCTTTTCTTTTTTTTTTTTTTGAGACAGAGTCTTGCTCTGTCACCCAGACTGAGTGCAGTAGCACGATCTCGGCTCACTGCAACCTCCGCCTCCTGGTTTCAAATGATTCTCCTGCTTCAGTCTCCCGAGTAACTGGGATTACAGGCACCCACCACCACGCCCATTTAATTTTTGTATTTTTAGTAGTGATGTTGTTTCACCATGTTGGCCAGGCTGGTCTTGAACTCCTGATCTGCCACCTTAGCCTCCCAAAGTGCTGGAATTGCAGGTGTGAGCCACCACACCTGGCTGATACTACAATTTTTTTAAATTAATGATAATCCCTTGATCAAATATCCATGTACTATTTAAATTTCCTAGATTGTCCCATGAAAATTATGTGATAGTCTTTCTTTTCTTTTTTTTTTTTTTTGGTTTGAGACGGAATCTCGCTCTATTGCCAGGCTGGAGTGCAGTGGCGTGATCTTGGCTTGCTGCAATTTCTACCTCCTGGTTCAAGCGGTTCTCCTGCCTCAGCCTCCCAAGTAGCTGAGACTACAGGCGCATGCCACCATGCCCAGCTAATTTTTGTGTTTTTAGTAGAGATGCGGTTTTACCATGGTGGCCAGGATGGTCTCCATCTCTTGATCTGGTGATCTGCCAGCCTCAGCCTCCCAAAGTTCTGGGATTACAGGTGTGCGCCACCTCGCCCAGCATTTGATAGTTTTTCAATCAGGATTCAGTAAGGTCCATATATTGTAATTGGTTGCTGTGTTTGTCATTTACAGCCCTTAATGTTACAGCCCATTCCTCCTCCATCTTGTTTTTTCTTCCTTGCAGTGTTTATGTTGAAGAAATGAAGGTTTATGTATTTATTTTTAAATTTTTGTTTATTTAGTTTTTGAGACAGTCTCGCGCCGTCGCCCAGGCTGGAGTGCAGTGGTGCGATCTCAGCTCACTACAACCTCCACCTCCCAGGTTCAAGCAATTTTCCACCTCGGGTTCAAGTGATTCAACTGCCTCAGCCGCCTGAGTAGCTGGAATTACAGGTGCATGCCACCACATTTGGCTAATATTTTTTTTTTGTATTTTTTTGGTAGAGACGGGGTTTCGCCATGGTGGCCAAGCTGGTCTCCAACTCCTGACCTCAAATGATCTGTCCGCCTCAGCCTCCCAAAGTACTGGGATTACAGGCATGAGCCACCGCGCCTGGCCTCGAAGTTGTTTTAGACATTTGGTATTGGGTGTTTTCTCTTTGTCTTTAAAGTGTAAGTTCAGTACTTGAATGAATAAATTTTACTCTGAGTTTTGTTTTTTAATGAAACAATAAAATAAACCAGCAAGCCTATTTAGAAAAATTGTTGACATACTTTTCAGAAAGGGAAAACTGAGCAGAATTTCCATTTTTCTTTGCTGACATGTATATTAGCTTGTTTCATAGTTAAGTTTTTTCAAGAGTCTATTGAATTGTCTTTGCTATAAAATATGCTTTAAGGTTTGCACATTACGTATATATACACACACTTCACACACATACAGGTATATTTAACCTAAAAGTAGTTTTATCTATCTACCTATTTATTTTTGTAGCCATTGGAAAAGAAGTTTGTTCGAGTTTCTGGAGAAGCAACTATTGGACATGTAGAAAAATTCCTCAGAAGAAAAATGGGTCTTGATCCAGCTTGTCAGGTATAGTACATGTATTTAAAAGAACAGGGAAAGTTGTGAGATTACCTTTAGCACACTGAAGAAAGAACTCTGTCTCTAGGATTTAATGCAATTACTTTTATTTTATGATGATGTAGACATTGTTAATGCTAATTGAATATTGATACACAGTGATTCATACCTCCAGCTTTAATCACATTTGATTGTCCATTTCTTTCTTTTTTTTTTTTTTTTCTCTTTTTTTGAGTGACAGGGTCTCTTTCAGTTGCCCAGACCAAAATACATTGACATGATCACTGCAACGTTGAACTTTTCCTGGGCTTAGGTGGTTCTCCCTCCTGTCTTAGCCTCCTGAGTAGTTAGGACTAGAGGGACATGCCACCATGCCTAGCTTTTTTTTTTTTTAAAGAGATGTGGTCTTGCTATATTGTCCAAAGCTGGTCTCAAACTCCCAGCCTCAAGTGATCTTCCTGCCTCAGTTTCCCAAAGCACAAGGATTATAGGAGTCAGCCACTGTGCCAGGCCTAGTATCCATTTCCTACTGCCACTGATAGCAATCTATTAGTATCAGAGAAAAGCTGAAGATAGGAGAAATATTAAAGAGGCCTCAGTTCCAGCCCTTTCCATTTTGGTAGTAGATAAAGATTCTTTATTATCCACTTTCTTCATAGGACATCCTTGCATTTATTAGTTCTTCAAGTATAACAAGCAAGCTCAGGACACATAGAGAAGTGAAATATTTATCTAATATGGACCCTGTTAGTTTTTTATGGATAAAAAGATCTCCTGTTCTAGTTATGTAATATTTTCTTGTTTTTATATGATGGAAACCTCAAACTTCATGTATTGTTGAACATAAGAGTAAAATATAGTTCTAGTTATATGGTCCAGTTAGTAAAAATGCACCTTTATACATCTTTGCTTTTTCATTAGTAAAATTTAAATGGCATTTTTGTTATTCGCCATCATGTGTAAAATTTTATAGAATAATTTTTGTCTAAACTACTGTATTGTGGCTGGGCATGGTAGCTCACCCCTATAATCCCAGCACTTTGGGAGGCTGAGGTGGATGGATCATTTGAGGTCAGGAGTTTGAGACCAGCCTGGCCTATGGTGAAACCCTGTCCAACATGGTGAAACCCTGTCTCTACGAAAAAACGAAAAATAGCTGGGCATGGTGGTGTATACATGTAATCCCAGCTACTCAAGAGGCTGAGGCTGGAGAATTGCTTGAACCTAGGAGACGGAGGTTGCAATGAGCCTAGATTGTGCCTTTGCACTCCAGCCTGGGTGACAGAGTAAGACTCTGTTTCAAAAAAAAAAAAATAAGTAATATAATAAAATACCGTATTGTTAGTTAAATTAGTAGATATGTTAAAACAGTGACTGGCCAGGCGCAGTGGCTCATGCCTGTAATCCCAGCACTTTGAGAGGCCAAGGCAGATGGATCACCTTAAGCCAGGAATTCAAGACCAGCATAGCCAACATGGCAAAACCCCATCTCAACCAAAAATACAAAAATTAGCCAGGTGTGGTGGTGTGCACCTGTAGTCCCAGCTACTCAGGAGGCTGAGGCAGGAGAATCGAACGTGGGTGGCAGAGGTTGCAGTGAGTCAAGATTGTGCCACTGCATTCCAACCTGGGCAACAAGAGCGAGATTCCATCTCAAAAAAAAAAAAAAAATGAGGTGGCTAAAGGTTTGCTAGCATTTTTAGTGCCAGTATTTACTGGTAGTAAATATATACCAAATCCAATGAAACATTATGTCTCTAACTGAGCTTCACATATCCTGGTTATATCTTATGGCAGCTGAAAACTAGAAATGACTTCTTTTTTACCTTGTAGCCACAGCACACTTGAGGATATTCTTAGGTTTTGGTTAGGAACAGAGAGCTGTTCAGTGACTCCTGGACAAAAAATTGTGAGTGATCCCATAACAGCCTATTATTTCTAAAAGCAGAAGTCAGAAGACTTGCTGTTGATTATATAAGAAGTAGGCTGGGCGCCGGTGGCTCATGCCTGTAATCCCAACACTTTGAGGGGCTGAGGCAGGTGGATCATGAGATCAGGAGTTCAAGACCAGCCTGGCCAAGATGGGGAAACCCCATCTCTACTAAAAATACAAAAATTAGCCAGGTGTGGTAATGGGCGCCTGTAATCCCAGCTACTTGGGAGGCAGAGGCAGAGAATTACTTGAACCCAGGAGGCAGAGGTTGCAGTGAGCCGAGATCACGTCACTGCACTCCAGCCTGGATTCAAGTTGAGACTCTGTCTCAAAAAAAAAAAAACAAAGAAGTGATACCCAGGAGGACTCTCTCTAGGATATAGATTATTTTCTCTATATACTTGTATGTGTGTATGTGTGTGTGTGTGTGTGTGTGTGTGTGTGCGCGCGCGCGCGCGCCTGTGTGTGTGTCTGTGTGTGTTTTGGGGCTTTTTTCGATGACAAGGATAAGATACTGTGTTTCCCAGGCTGGACTTTGCTTTGTTTTTTGTTTTTTGTTTTTTTTTTGATATAGAGTCTTGCTCTGTCGCACATACTGGAGTGCAATGGCAAAATCTTGACTCACTGTGGCCTCCACCTTCCGGGTTCCAGCAATTCTTCTCCCTCAGCTTCCAGGTAGCTGGGATTACAGGTGTGCACCACCATGCCCGGCTAAATTTTTTTGTATTTTTTAGTAGAGATGGGGTTTCATCATTTTGCCCAGGCTGGTCTCGAACTCTTGGCCTCAGGCGATCCACCTACCTCAGCTTCCCAAAGTACAGGGATTACAGGTATGAACCGCTGTGTCCAGCTTGTTTTTTTAATTGACAGAAATAATATATATTGGGTTGGGTGTGGTGGCTTGTGCCTGCACTCCCAGCACTTTGGGAGGCCAAAGTGGGTGGATAGCTTGAGCCCAGGAGACCAGCCTGGGCAACATGGTGGAACCCCATCTCTATAAGAAATACCAAAATGAGCCAGGTGTGGTGGTGCACACATATAATCCTAGTAGTCCTAGCTCCTAGGGAGGCTGAGGTGGGAGGATCAACTGAGCCTGGGAGGTAAAGGCTACAGTGATCCGTGATTGCACCATTGCACTGAGCCTGGGTGACAGAGCAATACACTGTCTCAAAAAAATGTAAAAATAAGTGAAATGAAGGCCAGGCGGGGTGGCTCACACCTGTAATCCCAGCACTTTCAGAGGTCAAGGCAGGTGGATCCCCTGAGGTCAGGAGTTCAAGACTAGCCTGGCCAACATGATGAAACTCTGTCCCTACTAAAAATACAAAAATTAGCC
>CAUYLG010028890.1:0-30063 GCA_963573385.1 Cacajao melanocephalus
TTTTAAATAATCATCTAATGATATTGTGGTTATTTTTAAACAGTTCCTAAATTTTGTGGATGCATACTGAATGTTTACAACTGAAAAGATATATATAAAGCTTGAATTTGGTGACAAAAAAACAGGGAGGATTTGTACTGACAAAGTTAGTGGACATATGGATGAGACATGATCAGCCATGCATTGAAAAGCATGTAAAAGTTGGGTGATATTCACATGGGAGTCCTTCATTGTGTCTACTTTTGTGTATGTTTGAATATTTCCCATAATAAAAAGTTGAGAATAGATCGAACACCTGAGTTCATCCCTTCATTTACAAAAAAGAAAACTGGAAACAGAAGGAGAACATAACTTGTTCAAGGTCTCAAAGCCAGACAGCAAACTAGCTCCCAAGTCCAACCTTTTTGCTGTGGTGGTAGGCAAACACAAAATATTAATATGAGCTACTGCATTATGGAAAGTCTGCTTTTCCAAAGGGCAGACCAAGAGTTCAAGGAAGTGTTTAAGTTATAAATATCTGTGATCTTACGTTCATGCTCTTCTATTTCCCATTAAACACATATGCATTATCTTCTATATGTCTTTTATGTATAATCATTTGCTTCCTGTTACTCGTGGTTTTAAAGTTGTTTTTTATGTTTAAATTTGATTTTACTCAAATTTCAGAACCAAAATGAGCGCAAGAATCAGACAAAACATTACTTTCTACAAACATAAAAACAATTTTTAAAAAACCATACAGCAGAAACGAGTTGTCGTTTCCCCTCATTTTCCAGGGCTTAACTAATCTTCCGAATCCAGGCAGAGAAAGCAAAGGCTTTCTGCTAGTGGGAGGAGCTCGCTTCTCCATTCTGGTGTGATCTAGGAACAGCTGTCTTCCTTCCAGCTCTGAAAGAGGTGAAAATGTGTTAAGTGATGCAAAAATTGTCTTGAAGTTCGCGTTTGTATGTCTGTGTGTCTGTGCGTGTTGGGGGTGGGGGAGAGAAAAGAGGGTGTCAGTTCTGAGGGCAACGAGAATCAGAAGTCAGAAAGGTGAGTGGTGTGTAGCATCCTCCTTTCAGAAGGGGCTGAAGAAGAAATTGGATACGATGGTCGGGTAGGGGAAATCACGCTGGATTTGCCTCCTAGACCACGCACTTGGGTCTGCAAAATAAGTCCCATTTCTGGAGCGAAAAGCCTTAGGACTGCTTGTTTTAGACGGTTGGGGAATATTTATTTCTTGTTCCACTGATGGGAAAAATCAGCGTCTGGCAGGCGCTGATTGGTGGAAAGGAAAATGGTGATAGTGGGGTGGGAAGAGGATTTGCTGAGCCTCCTTCTGCCTCCTTAACCTGTAACTCTTCCTTAGTAGTCTCCGCTTCACCCGCGGGACCCTTTCGGGCTCGTCCTGGATTAAGAGCAAACGGAAATCTTGGGGATACTTGAACTAAAGCGACCCTTAACGTTGTAGCCCGCGGCCGTGATTAAATTTCAGCGAAGCGAGGGCGAAGTGCTCTCGGCGGTGCCGTGTGAGCAGCCTCCCTGTGCTGCCTGTTTCCTCCAGCAGCCTCCCAACGGATAGGCTCTGCTCTTGGTGGTCGACCCTCAGGGCCCCGACTCTCCCAGGTCGACTGTGACGCGGGGTAGGGGATGGTCCTCGGGAGGACCTGGAGGGAAAGGCGGGGACAGGAAGGGAGGGGAATGGGAAAGAGGGAGAGGCATCAGCCCAAGCCCAACCGCTCGCGAGCGCCAAAAGAGTGCCCGTGACCCTGAACTTGAGGCGAGGCGCAAAGGCACCCCCACTTTCCCGACTTGCGCGGTCAGGCAGGCGGCTGGAGTTGATGGTTCACCCTGCGCCCCCTGCCCCATCCCCATCCGAGAACCGGAACGAAGCGCACGCGGCAGGGAAACCGCGAGCGCCGGGAGAGGGGCGGGGAGAGGAGCTGACAAATCAGCGGTGGGGGCGGAGAGGCGAGGAGAAGCAGGAGGAGGACGAGGAGGAGGACGACGGCGACGACCAGAAGGGGCCCGAGAGAGGGGGCGAGCGACGGAGCACCGCGACGCGGGAGTGAGGTGCGTGCGGGCTGCAGCGCAGACCCCGGCCCGGCCCCGCCGAGAGCGTCCTGGGCGCGCCCTCCCGCTTCCTTTCAAGCCTCCCTTTCTCTTCATCCTCGTGAGCGAGGGACTGGGAGTGGCCATTCGACGACAGGTTAGCGGGTTTGCCTCCCACGCCCCCAGCCTCGCGTCGCCGAGTTGTGCTCACAGCGGCCTCCTCCGGGGACCGTCCCCCTCCCGGTGCCGCCTCCGCCTCTCCTGTGCGCTCCTTTCCCTCCCTCTTCCCTATTCAATATTATTTGGGAATTGTTTAAATTTTTTTTAAAGGGAGGTGGGGAGGAATCGGAGTTGTGGAGAAGCAGAGGGACCCTGGTAAGTACCTGTGGATTTAAACGGGTGTCTTTGGAAATCCCGGAGAACGCCGGGTGGGAGAGAAGTGGTCGTGGGCGCCAGGAGGGGGTGGTGCTGCGGTGAGGACGGCTGTGCCAGGTCTCTGGGCGGTGAGTACTTTCCTTCTGGGGAGCCTAAGGAAAGAGACAGGACTTGGCTTTCCTCCTGCTTCCGATATTTCCTTCTCAAGGGCTGAGAGGTCAGGCACTCTCCAGGATCCGCTTTTTCCCGGGAAACGCAAGGATGCTCCCCGGAGCCTGGGCATCCAACTTTTATTTCTCTCTTACCTGAAATTCCTCTGCCCGCTCTCTCGGTTTTTCTCTGTAAAGTAAGCAAGCTGCGTTTGACAAATAATGAAATGAAAGTGCAGGGAAGCCAAGTCAACAGGTGGTAAAGGGTTAACAAGTGCAGGCGCGAGGTCCGCTAGGGTGGAGGCTGAGAACACCTCCTCAGGTGGCTGTTGCGGGCCTGGAGACCGCCCGCGGGTGTGAGCTGCGCCTGCTCTGGGTAGATAGCTGAGGACGGAGGGGTGGGTGTTCGGGTGGATTAGAACCAGCGCCCCTGGGCTCGCTGTTTGCCTGAAATTCAACCACACCCAGAGTGAGTAGTTAGTTTTCTTCCCCATGCCTCTCCATCATCAACCCGGTAGCCTTATTTTGGGATTCACGTTAAGGATGCCCCTGACCATAAACCTCCAGCTTCCATGCTTCTAACTCATGTTACCCTTTAGACCCCGGGAAGTTGAAAAAGGGTGAATCTTTTCTTGCAACTCCACTTCTGAAATGCAGTAATAACAACTGAGAGGATTCATCCTAATCCATGGTTAGGTGGCTAGACTTTTACTAGCCAAGATGGATGGGAGATGCTAAATTTTTAATGCCAGAGCTAAAAATATCTGCTTTGTCCAATGGTTAAATGAGTGTACACTTAAGAGTCTCACACTTTGGAGGGTTTCTAATGATTTTTCAGTGTGTGTGTTTTTTTTTACCCCCAAAAAGTTCTCATTCAAAGTGTATTTTATGTTCTCCAGTGTGGTGTAAAGGAATTCATTAGCCATGGATGTATTCATGAAAGGACTTTCAAAGGCCAAGGAGGGAGTTGTGGCTGCTGCTGAGAAAACCAAACAGGGTGTGGCAGAAGCAGCAGGAAAGACAAAAGAGGGTGTTCTCTATGTAGGTAGGTAAACCCCAGATGTCACTTTGGTGTTTGTTCATGACGGATGAGTCAGGATAATCAATACTCTAACTGCTGGTAGTTCTCTCTCTTGATTCATTTTTGCATCGCCTGTCAAAAGGGTGGACTGAGTCAGAGGTGTGTGTAGGTAGGTGAATGTGAATGTGTGTATTTGAGCTAATAGCTAAAAAATGTGTCTACTTTTCCAGATTTTTAATTTTCCTCTAATATTTAGAACTTTTTAAAAATGAATATTTCTCTGCCTACATGACTACATTTCAGAGAACAGTTTTAAAAACTCATAGTCTTTTTAAAAATAATAATATTCTTAAGAATCAAAATGATTCGTGAGTCTTTAATATTTTACCATCATGAATAATGTTTGTCAATTTTAATCCATTCTGATTTTTAAAATATGACTTTGATATGTCCCTGTGATGTGTGTAAAGAGACCTATTTGTGGTCCTAAAATGGAAATAATAGATTAGTCTTTGGTAGAGTTACTTCATGTGATCATTTGGTCTCTGAACACTGAGGACAGAGAATAGTGCTTGAGGGCTGCTGCTAATATCCCAGAAACATTGATGTAGTTCATCCATCAAATGACACACACACTAGAAGAATAAATAAAATTGATGCTTATTACCAACTTGTTCCTAAAGTCCCACCTTGGGGTATATATCCAGACCCTGACTCTCTTTTCTGTATGTTGAACTCTGTTAAATTGAGTGTTATTTTACAAACCACTTCAAATTCCTTGGGAAGGAATAGACACACTCATCCACATGCATAGATACACACACACACACACACACACACACATACACCCAACATAGACACATTGTCCATTCTTCCTCTCTTCTTTCTCCTCTGGGCTTTTTCACATTCTCTGGTGGCAACTATAGCAGTAAGAGTCATAGGATGAACAGTCAGGTGGAGGATGAGCATATTGGGTTGCATAGCTGAAACACGTGCTCCGTCTATGTCTGCAAAGCGGAAGAAATCTACACTATCTCTTCAAGATAGATCAGTGGGGGAAATTTTATACTTGTAATGATTTATATGAATGCCTCTCATCAAAGTTCATAGCAGATTTTTTTTTTTTTTTTTTAGTTTTTTAGTTTTAGAGTTAGGATCTTGATCTGTTACCCAGGCTGGAGTGCAGTGATGCTATCATAGCTCACTGCGGCCTTGAACTCCTGGGCTCAGGTGATGCTCCCACCTCAGCCTCCTGAGTAGCTAGGATTATAGGCATATGCCACTGTCCCATTATTTAGACTTTTTTTTTTTTTACGTTGACTTAATCTTCCCACAAATCTCCGGTTAAATTACTTTTTTCTCCCTTAAAACATATATTTAGAAAGTCATTAGAATAGTATTATAAGAGGAAAAAATTGATGAGTTAATTTTAAATTTTTATGAAGTGTGAATTTTACCTTTTTAGATGGAATTTGGAATACTGATTCAGTAACATGCAGTTTTTTAGTATCTTACCATTTGTCCTCAGATTTCCAAGTTCTGCAAGCATAAGTTTCTTTGACTTCAGTTATTTTATAACTGTTCATTGAAATCATTTCAACGTCTCTCATGGTATTTAACATGTAGCACTTTCTATAAATTATTTATTGGTTACATTCTGAGGTCTAATTGAAAGTTGAACTTATACACAGAATTTAAGATGAAAAATGACCATGTGAAGACACAATAGTATATCCAGGGGTTGGCAAAATTTTTTGGTAAGGAACCAGATAACACACATTTTAAGCCATGATATCTATCTCTTGGTTAGGTGCAGTGCTCTAATCCCAGCACTTTGAGAGCCCAAGGCTGGTAGATCACTTGAGCCCAGAGATCAGAGACCAGCCTGGACAACATGGTGAAACCCTGTGTATACAAACAATGTAAAAATTAGCCAGTTGTGGTAGTATGCACTTGTACTGCCAGCTACCCAGGAGGCTGAGGTGGGAGGATGGCTTGAGTCATACAGCTCACTGCAGAGGTTGCAGTAAGCTGAGGTTGAGCCACCGCACTCCAGCTTGGGTGGCAGAGTGAGACCTTGTCTCAACAAACAAACAAACAAAAAACAACGATATCTCAATTCTGCTGTTGAAGTGTGAAGGTAGTCATAAACAGTAACTAGTGTGGCTACGTTCCAATAAAACTTCATTTTTCAAGACAGGTGGTAGGCTGGAATTGTCTTGTAGTTTGTAGTTTGCTGACTACTGATAGAATGGAAAGAACATGCACTTGTCACACAAACCAAAGTTTTAGTCGAGGCTACATCACTTATTACCTTTAGGGTCTTGAGGAAGTTACTTAACATCTCTGAGCATGACTTCCCTGATTAGTAAAAATATGTTTTAGAAAATGGCAACTACCGGCTAGGCGCGGTGGCTCATGCCTGTAATCCCAGCACTTTGGGAGGCTGAGGTGTGTGGATCACGAGGTCAAGAGATCGAGACCATCCTGGCCAACATGGTGAAACCCCGTCTCTACTAAAAATAAAAAAAAATTAGCTGGACGTGGTGGTGCGCACCTGTAGTCCCAGCCACTCAAGAGGCTGAGGCAGGAGAATTGCTTGAATCTGGGAGGTGGAGGTTGCAGTGAGCCGAGGTTGCAGTGAGACTCTGTCTCAAAAAAAAAAAAAAAAAAAAAAAGAAAAGAAAAAGAAAATGGCAACTACCTTGTGGTTTTGGTGAGAATGTCACAATAAAACAGGACATATGAATAATTGAGCACACTGTTGTATATAGGAGCCATGGTTATTGTCATCAAATAAACTATCCAATGGAATACTTACTTTGCCAACATGTTTTCTATTTATCTTTTTGTCCTTCATTACATAACTAGTTTGAAAGATTGGAAGTCCCCAAAGACCATTTTATAAATTCACTTACGGCCAAAGATGTTTGTTTGGTAGAAGCCTCATAAGAAAAGTAATCTCATTCCTTTATAAGAACATACTTTGACAACTACTTTTTAACTAATTGAAGGATTAACTTAATGATCAGTGTTATTTTTGTGGTTTTTTTTTTCATTTTTGTTATCTGTGTACACAAATTTTCGGTCAACATACTTCAATTTAATAGACAAAAATTTCTTCAAATGACCCAGAAAATATTAATTAGATTTAAATTCAAACGCAGAAAGATTTAATTGTCTTTATATAATGCTAAGTAATATACATGCAAGAAATGCAAGAAAATGATGATCTTTGAGTCTCTTCCAATGCCACGCTGCTCAATAAGCAGCAGAAGCCATCAGTGTGATTGATGGCAAATTCTCAAGTCAAAATGTGCTTCACCTCACCAAGTTGACAAAGTCAACATAACATGCACAACTGGGATAGCTGAGTCCTGAAACTCCCAGATATTACTTCTGACCTTCTTCTCCACTCTGTGCTCTTTTGAGATTGGGAAGACAAGATAGGGTGGGTGTGGGACACCTCCGCTCAGGGAAGCCATTAGCTCTGGTGTCCCTACAGCATTTATATCTTGCTGGTCACATAACCACTTGGCACCCATTTTGTAGCTGTATGTTATCGATTACAGATTACTCATAAATTAAAGGCTAATCAATTACAGATTACTAGTAAAAAATTATGACCTCAAACAATAGCTTATTGGTTTGATACATAGTAGCCTTGTAAGGACTCTCATTTATCTCTTTTTTTTTTAAGGTGTATATATATCTCTTTATTTGGAGTTACACTACAAAAATATATGTTGCACAAGATGTTTATAAACAATAATTATAATTTCTAATGGTGTAGTTTAGTGACGTCCTTTTTTTCTATGTAAATTTTATTGTGTATATTTAGGGTATACAACATGATGTTATGCGATACATTAGATACTAAAAAATTACTATATTGAAGTAAATTAATATATTCATGATCTCTCATAGTTACCTTTTTGTTGTTTGTTTTTGTGGCAAGGGCAGCTAAAATCTACTTATTTAGCATGAATCTCAAATATAGTACAATTTTATCACCTATAGTCCTCGTACATTAGATTTATACACTTATCCTACATATCTGCTACTTGCTTGGATCCTCTGTCCTATGTCTTCCTATTTTCTACCCACTTTTCCACCCCATTAACCCTGTTTTTTACTTTATTTCTATATAGTTAAATTTTGTTTCAAGCTTCAACATATATGTGAGATAATGTAATTTTTTTCTGTGTTTGCTTATTTCATTTAGTGTAATGTTGTCTGGGTTCATCCATGTTGTAAATGGTAGGATCTTGTTCTTTTTAGGGCTGACTGATATTCCATTGTATCTATGTACCACAGTCTTTTTATCAACCTATCTATTGGTAAACACTTTAGTTGTGGCTATTGTGTTTTCTTTTTTAGAGACAGGTTCTTGCTGCCACCCTGGCTGCAATGGAGTGGTGAGATCATAGCTCACTGCAATTGCAAACTTCTGAGCTCAAGAGCTCCTCCCGCCTCAGCCTCCCAAGTAGCTGGGACTATAGTCATGCTGCACCATGCCTGGCTAATTTTTAATTTTTTGCAGAGATAGCATCTCACTCTGTTGCCCAGGTCTCAAACTGCTAATCCAAATTGAAAACAGAGTATGACAATTCTGTAAAATGTAAAAAACATGCCGATTCCATAGAGGAAGTTATGCAATGAGAAGAAGACAAGCACTATTTAAATTACTCTTGTTAAGTTTTTTACAAAGAAATAAAGAAATAGAACACTTTAATTTTTAATGTTTTAAATTATAGTATGCTAAAGAAATATGCTAAATAAATATTAGTTTTGGTATTTTTAAAATTCCTTATATATTTATAAGTGATCGTCCTGCCTTAGCCTCCCAAAGCACTGGGATTATAAGCAAGAGCCACCGTGTTGGGCCATTGGGAGTGCAGATAATGGCCCAAAATGGTGAGCCATCTTTTCTTGTGGATCCATGCCCAGAACAGGGATTTCTGGGTCATATGCTATTCTATTTTTAATTTTTCTTTTATTTTTAGTGGAGATGTAATAATTGCATATATTTGTGGGATTCAGAATTATATTTTCATACATGTATACAATATGTGATAATCAAATCAGGGCAATTAACATATCCATCACCTAAAACATTACCATTCCTTTGTGGTGGGAACATTAAAAATTCTCTGTTCTTGATTTTTGAACATATGCAATAAACTATTGTTATGTATATCACCCTACGATACCATAGAACACTAGAACTTAGTCCTCATATTTGGCTGCAATTTTGTATTCCTTAACCAACCTCTCCATATTCTCCCCTCCCTCTTACCCTTGTCAGCCTCTAATAATCATAATTCTACTCTCTACTTCTATCTCATTGTCTTTGGTTCAGAATACATTTCATGATTTAACCAAAGATCAAATTCTTCGGTACTGCTGAGGCAGAGAAGAAAGATCGCAGACCAGCTGTTAGACATTTCTTACTACTAGTCATTTTTAAGACAATGTGGGGTGCAGAAGGGGAGCATGAGAGACAAAAATTGAGACATATTCTCTTAAATACCAGCTGTTCTTACTCTGCATAGGTCCCACACACACAAATTCCAGTTACCATGGTTAGTTAAATAACTCCAGTCCCTAGCAGTACAATTTAAATTTTCTTACCACAGTATACTAACTGAGAGTAACTGCATAAAGTGCAGATTTTGGTGCTAAATCTTCAGGCTTCTAATCGTTACGTAAATAACAGAAACCCATTATAATCAGTGACAAAACCACAGCACTTCTTTTAAAGCTTTTTGGTGATTGGTTGGTTCTCTGTTACACAGTTCAGACAGGCAGCATTGCCCATAGTTGTGTGGCCACCTTGTTTCCCAGTGGTGAGCCCGTATGATGTTTCAAAAAATGTGCAGTCAAAAGAGGAAACTGGCCAACAAAGATGAAAGTGCAGCAAGGAAATTAAGTGAGACATGCTGGAAGTCAAATTTGAATCAAACATAAGTTGATTTATATAAGAAGTAGCCGCCTCTGAGAACGTTGTCACTGCTGCAATTCGGGAGACTCCATATAGGCAGTCAGAGGAATGTACTGAAGGTGATGGTATCGATATAAATGGGGAAAGTGGTGATAAAGAGTGAAGGTGTCCCAGAGGAAGTGATGCTGAAAAATACACCTTATGTTAAATACACTATCAGAAATATATCATGACATTAAAGTGCAAATGGTAACATTTTGTAAACTGATCCAAAGTTTAAAAGGAGTAGGACAATTCTGTAAAACATAAAAATCATGCCTATCCCATATACAAATTACACAGTGAATTACACTGAAAAATCCAACATTAGAGAGGATGTAAATAAAACTGTTAACAAGCGTAGCTTCAGTAATACACATAATAATTATTTGTATACAAGTTTAGTAATGGTCAAGGTTTGGAGGACATTCTTATCTTGTGTAGAGACCCTAGTTTGAATGTGCTTATAGCCTGTTATTACATATGTAATGTTGGATAAATGACTTAACTCGGATTTTTTATTTCATCAAATGGGCATAAAATACCTATTTTAAATGGATATTATGAAGATTAAATGAGATGATATGTGAAAATGCCTTTTACATAATGGGTGTTCAGCACATGTTAAAGCCTTCTCTCTCTCCCTCTTTTGTTTCATGGGTTGACTAATCTGTCTCTTGTGCTGTACTTTTAAAGCTTCTACAGTTCTGAATCCAAAATCATCTTCTCACTGAGCCCCAGTGTTATCTCATTTTTTTTCCCTCCTCTCTAAGTTGATATGTGATGTGGGAACAAAGAGGGTAAAATCGTTATTTTGAGCTAAAATCTTAATTGGAGAGGAACTCCTGTTAACTTGGCTTTCTTCTATTTATCGTGGTGGTTACTGGAGTTCCTTCTTTTAGTTTTAGATATATAGATATATTTTTTCCCTGAAGATATAATTATATATAGACTTCCAAAGATTGAGATTTTTAAATTAGTTGTACTGAAAACTAGCTAATCAGCAATGTAAGACCAGTTTGAGACTAATGTCTTGAATTTGTGTGTTTTTGTAGGCTCCAAAACCAAGGAGGGAGTGGTGCATGGTGTGACAACAGGTAAGCTCCATTGGGCTTATATCCAAAGATGATATTTAAAGTATCTAGTGATGAGTGTGGCCCAGTAATGAACATTCAGAATGAAATTGTAAAACAAACACTGAGCGTTCTAAGAGCATATCAGTCTTACTTAAACTGAATTCTTTATAAAGTATTTTTAAATAGGTAAATATTGATTATAAATAAATAAAGAATATACTTACTTGCCAAGAATAATGACGGCTTTGAATTGATACACTATGTTTAATTTATAGTAATTGGGCATTTAAATATTCTGACCAAAAATGGATTGACAAACTGCTGACAAAATAAAATGTGAATATTGCCATAAGTTTTTTTACAAAAGTGTAAAATTTCTATTGATTACAATAAAATATTTTGACCTTCAACTATATTGATTATAATATTCCTTTGATAATTCAGAGTACATTTCAGGAAGCACCACTGGATGGTCAGTAAATTGTTTATTGTATTTATATTTGTATTATTATGGTATAACTATTTGTACAAATACTATTGTGCAATTACTTCTTATATTTCTGATTATGTTATTCATTTGGCCTAAATTTACCAAGAATTTGAATAAGTCAATAAGATTTACAATCAAGAAATAGCAAAAATGATGATAGTCATCATCAGATGATGAGGAAGATGAGGATGAGAGTGCCAGAAATAGGAAAATCAAAAAATCAAAGAACCAAATTAACAAAGTAAAAGCCCACAGACTTGCTGTAATTAAGTTTTCTGTTGTAAGTACTCCACATTTATATGATCAGAAAGCATTAAGTACAATAGTGCCTATAAAAATAAAATGTTCCTATCACTAAATTATAAAATGGAAATGGGGAAAATGATACGGGAATCTTAATACCGTGTTGTGGTTAGAACTAAAAACACAGGAGTCAAGATATTCTTGGTTCAACTTCCTGCTTACTCCTTACCATCTGTGTTTTTTTTTTTTTTTGCAAGATTCTTCACCTCTGTGTGATTTAGCTTCCTCGTCTATAAAATAATTCAATGAATTAATGTACACAAAGCATCTGGAAAACAAAAGCAAACAATGTCTATTTATAGAAGTTACTTATTGGTTTATGGTGAACTTTCTTGCACAACATTTTTACAACTAGTGGAGAAAAATATTTCTTTAAATGAATACTTTTGATTTAAAAATGAGAGTGTAAAAATAAAACAGACTCCTTTGAAACTGGTTCTGTTAGAAGCTAATTATGCACATTTAATGGGCTCTGTTGAAATCCAACAGAAACTGGGCAAGTAAATGAACTGTGTTGCCTTATAGGGATGTCCTATAAATATGATACTGTGAAGCACAATTATAATAAGAACTAGATAGCAGAGAGTTGGAGATTCCACTATCTCAAGAGGGTCAGTCTAGATTAATGGTGTTCCATTTAGTAGTTGAGGAAGAACCCATGAGGTTTAGAAAGCAGACAAGCATGTGCCACATTTTGGAGTCAGTGGTAAAAATTAAAGAACCCAAATATTACTGTCACCTAATGATCTAATGGAGACAGTGGAGATGGGCTGCATTTTTACTCTTCTCCAGATTGCCGAAATGTAAACACATATCCATCTGTGTGTGTGTGTGTGTGTGTGTGTGTGTGTGTGTGTAAGACAGAGAGAGAGACTGAAGTTTGTACAATTAGATAACATTTTATAAAATGTTTTCTGAAGGACGCAAGCTTAAGTTTCCAACATTGTACAATGTTGGGAGACTTTGCATACTTTATTTTCTCTTTAGTATATTAAGGAAGCTGAGATGTCTTACAGTAAAGAAATTTGCATTACATAGTTTAAATCAGGACTCTTCAAACTTTTTGATTATTTAAACCTTTCTTCATTAGATACTAGGGTTGAATGAAACTAGTGTTTCACAGAAAACTATGGAAAATGTTGCTAAGCAGTAAGGACATGGTGATTTCAGCATGGGCCACATTTACAGCCATCGCACCCGTGAACCACCCTGGCAGTAGTGAAATACCAAAAATGCTGTCATAACAACTATGGCTATGAGAAATACGTTGCAATAAATCAGTTGCTATCATTATCATTCCTTTCCCACATCAGATAAATGAATTAATTTTTTAAGTAGGGTTATTTAATATCAAATTCTTCAGTCTAATTATGAGAAGAAAGATAATTACTTCAATGATTAGAGAAAGAGAGAATAATTTGCATATTATGCCTGATGTAAATGTTTATTATGGGTAATATTAAGTGCTGTTATTTGTTTTTGTCACAAGTGTTAATGCAGGGAAACAAGAAACCATTACATAGTACCTAATATTATCTACTAATATTAAAGAAATAAAAGAAGTAATTTTCCTCAAATTCATCCTATTAGCATTTGTTGTTGTTGTTGTTTTTGCAGAAATATAGATTTCAGTAAATGGGCTGGAAGCTTTCTACCTACAAAGTTCAAGGAAAATAAATTCTCCTCATTAGATAATATAAATATAAAATTCACCAACTTAAATCCTGGCAATTTGATCTCAGGAAATTATTTCAGTTATCAACTTAATGCATCATATTATAGAAATATACAAAAATGTATTTAATTAAACTTACTGAATGACATGCTTTTGAATGTATTTTAAAAATAAACTATAATATAAAGTTACTTATTTTTCATACAAGTATAGTATAAAGAAATTTCTAACACGAGATTTTCTGAAGGTTTTGATTCTTCATACATTTATTACATACAATTTATTCATACAATTTATTGCATCATAATGAACAAAATTAATTTTCAACACGTTATTATTTAAATTTCCTTAGTCAATTGTTTTAAATTATTTTCTTTAAATCTATCATTTGTATAACAATTCAAAACTATAATTTTGTTTAATATCAAAGGTTAGATTTTACTATATCTATTCTGAAAGTTGGTATCACATTTTCTTTTTGGAATTTTATTTTTAATTTAGCTGAAGTCAAATATAACCCTATTATTTATATTAACGTAGATGTTAGAGATAGGTGCTAAATTCATCTTAGTATATTCTAAATTATGTATTATCTACTATGAAATAATATAAAGAAAAATAAAGCAGAATCACTGATATCAAAAAAACTCAATTGCTGAAAAATAGATACTATTTATTAGACCCAAAATGTACTAATATGAAAGTGTCTCTTTTCCTTTTATTTTGTCACCCTTTGTTTTGAATGTCAATGAGCAGAGAAATAGTGTGAAAGGCCCTAAGGGGGAAAAATAGAGGTTCAAGGTCAGTGGAGACCCTACTAGGGAAATCAGTTCTACAGAAATGTTTTTAAATGTGTCGATTATTGCTACCTGGACACCCTGTCATTTTATAATGTAACTATTTTATTTATCATTATAATAATAAAACAGTGAAATTATAACAATGTGCAGAATATATTTTACTGTGCAGTATATTACATTAAAACTAGATTAAAATTTATACATATATAAAAGGTTATGTAGATATTCTAAAATTTGTGGCTGAATCTGTAAAAAATCAAAACTTATTTTTAACTTGCTTTGAGATTTTAACAAAATGTTCATTTCAAGCAAAATTTTCAATTCATGTCCTTGAAAAGGCAAAAATGACAACTGGAAACATATAATTGACTATTTTTAAAGGATCAACATTTTAGAAATGTTTTAAAACATAAACTTTCAGTACAGCTTTTCACTGGCATTTAAATCGAACTTTGAATTGTAAATAGCTCTTAATCTTAAGGAGACATCAGCCATATCCTTAGAAGTGACACAGAGTTGATAGATAGTTGTACAAAATTCTAGCCTAAAAGACAAAGAGCAACGCTGCTGCGGACCCATTCTGGTCTTGGGCTGTGTGGCTGTGTCAGGCTTCCCCACATTGCCTGAATTAAAGAGAAAGCCTCTTGTCCTTACAGACGCTTAGCTTCTATGACTTACATAATGTATTTGAAAACAAATTGCTTTGTCCACACCATTTAACTATGGGCTTCTTCAACTGGAGAGATGAAACCTATACAGTAATCATGTGAATAGCACAAAACAGCTGACATGGTGTAATTCCTCTCAGACTGAGGTTTATCTGGGGTGTACAAAGCATATCAAGAAAATGTGCCTTCATTCTTTTAGATGAGCACCTAAGGAAGAATATAACTAACCTGTCCCCATTCTCCACTTGCCTCCACAGTTCTACTCTTTGCTTCTATGATATGAACTCTTTTTTTTCTTTAGATTCCACATGAGTGAGAACATGTGGTGTTTGCCTTTCTGTTTCTGGCTTATTCCACTGAACAAGAGAATTTTTGACATGAAATTAAATTTCTGCTTTTAAACTCAATTCATACTATTTGCATTGTCTTCTAAAACATGTTAACTTTTTAAAATAAATCTACTGAATGACCATATCATATTTTGTTTTCTGAAAAGAAATTGTTAGGGTGCTCAATTGCCTCTTCATATTCATACTATCTTCTTTGCTCCTATTAAAATTACTGCAAATTTCGCTTTTTAAGAACACTTATGTTTCACTACCTGAAGTTCTATAAAAAGATCCAAGTTCCTTCACAGCCATCTCTTATGCTATTAATCATACATATGTGATAATACCATGTCTGAACACATAGATAAGTATGGGCTGGGCGCAGTGGGTCATGCCTATAATCCCAGCACTTAGGGAGGCTGAGGCGGGTGGATCACCTGAGGTCAGGAGTTTGAGACCAGCCTGGCCAACATGGTGAAATGCTGTATCTACTAAAAATAGAAATATTTAAAAAAATTAGCCAGACGTGGTGGTAGGCACCCTCAGCTACTCAGGAGGCTGAGGCAGGAGAATCACTTGAACTTGAAAGGCAGAGGTTGCAGTGAGCCGAGATTGTGTCATTGCACTCCAGCCTGGGCAGCAAGAGTGAAACTTCGTCTCAAAAAAATAATAATAAAATTTAAAAACCCAGAAGTATGTATTGTGTTGCTTAGTAGGTGTGATGGAAATAAACTTGCTGGGTGAGATCAAAGGATTGACACTGAATTGAAATAAAGAAATATTCATGCTGAGTCTGGTTCAACTGTAACTGTACCTGTAAGCATTGCTTTCTCTAAACTTTCCTTAGTATAAACCAAATCCAAATCACTCATGGCTTTACATTCCTGATCATTAAACTTGAAGCACTTTTAATACCCCATGATTATAGCGAAAATATCTTAGCCAATATTCAATGTTTGGTTGAACCACACTGACTTGGAAATCTTGGTTACTGTATTTCTTCTGACCCCTCAGTTGTCTTTGGCATGTGTAAATACAGGTGTATAGAAGTCCATGGCTAGTGGAAGTGGAATGATTTTAAGTCACTGTTACTGTACCACCCTTTAATCTGTTGTTGTTGTTCTTGATTTGTACCAGTGGCTGAGAAGACCAAAGAGCAAGTGACAAGTGTTGGAGGAGCGGTAGTGACGGGCGTGACAGCAGTAGCCCAGAAGACAGTGGAGGGAGCAGGGAACATTGCAGCAGCCACTGGCTTTGTCAAAAAGGACCACTTGGGCAAGGTATGGCTGTGTACACTTTGTGTTACATTTACAAGCTGGTGAGATCATGGTTCCTTTTCACGTGAGGCCTGGAGACAGGAGCAAGATGCTTACTGTGGGAAATGGCTACCTGACCCTCCCCTTGTGGAAAAGTGCTACCTTTATATAGGTCTTGTTTTCTTCAGGCATTAACCCAGATAAATGCCATGCAAATGGTACAATTATCATGATATTTTTCAATTTCTGGAAGAAAGCTAATGAAACAAACAATTTATTAAAATGCCAAGGGAACAGTGTGACATTTCAGAAAGAATGAGGGCTTTCATGTTAACTATAAGTCTTGGAATTTCTCTTCATTGGAATAACAAATCTCTTTGTGCCTAATTTCTTAATTTCCAAAATGGAGTTCTTTTACTTGATTTCTTTATAGTGACATCATCTCTTATTAAATGGCATATTTGCATATTATATAACAGTTCATTACTAAATACATACTTGTGGGAACTGAGAGATTTAAAATACATACCAATCAGAGATCATACTTTTGAGGTAGGTTTTAAAATTCTGAGAATTTTGACTGAATTTTTTTGACAAATATAGGACACAAATAAGATTTTGCCAAAGATATTATAACTTTCATTTTAAATATGGAACTAATACAGTATGAGGTGTCAACAACAATGAAATTTTACAAATGTCACCACTACAACAGCAAAATAATTTTTGCTTTTTCCCTGCTATAATGGCCTCCTTGCTATTTCTTGAACAAATCAGGCATACCCTTGCCCTGACACATTTTTGAGGAGGCCTGCTCTAACTATGGAAAATTGGTGCCCTTCTCCTCACCTCTGGTATGCCCAGTCTCCCTACTCTTTTTTTCTTTCTTTCTTTTTGCCAGAGTGTTCATCACCTTTAAATACAATAAATAATATGCTTACTCTAATGTATGTTGTTTATTTTATTTTTCCCTTCTAGAATGTAGGCACCATGAGAGTGAAATATATTTACATTTTTCACTGATAGTTCACATGTGTCTAGGAGAGTTTCCAACTTATACTAGACAATTTGCAAACATTTATTAAATTAAGGAGGGAAGGAAGGAAGGAAGTAAGAGAGTAAGCAGAATGACTTTTACTTCTGGGTTTTTTATAATCATATGCTTAGTATAAGAACAGTGCTATTCAGCTATCCAATAGTTCCAATCAAGATGATTTTTGATGAATATCTTGAAAAGTGTGAGAAAGAAGTTTTATTTGCTGGCAAACTATTCTGAGTTGTTTCCACTTCATGTAATCCTAGGTAGCAGTGTTACCTTGATAGCCCATTAAAACACTGATAATAAAAAGGCAGAACAAAAATATCTGTGATATATTTAGATTTACTACATGTAGTTACATGTCTAGTGTCTGGTGCGATGAATGCTAATTATGGCAAATCCTGACTGGGCTTCTAGTGAAGTTCTTCAGCCAATGCTTGAATGCATCATTGGTCATCATGGTAACCCTTTGTACAAAATATGCTTTTCAAATCATCTTATTAGGGATAATAATAATTTTAATTCCTGGTTTCCATCTAAAATTATAATTCTATTTACAGCTTTGTAAAATTTCACGAGTTAAGAGGGACCTCAGTTTAAATTAGTACACAGTCAATTAACCAGTTTTGTGTCTCAGACCCTTTTCACAATCTAATAAAAACTATGGACCCTCTTCCCAGAAAAAAAGTGCACTCACATACACACATCAAAGGGCTTAATGGGAAGTCTATTGACTGACCCTCTGTTCAGAGCCCGTGATTTAGATCTTTTGATTGTACAGATGAGGAAACTGAAATCTACAGAGGAAGTGGGTAGTCTAAGATTGCACAGTCAATTGGAACAGACTGGACAACAATAGTACTTTTCTACCCACGATATCACTTCCCCAAGCACTTCCTCAAAACTTACCTTTCTTTGGATCTGTATACATTGAATTATGGACAACTAGATTTAATTAGAGAATTTTATTGATTCAGAATATTAAGTAGCAAGGGAAACATGTACCATCCTTTATTCACTTGCATTTAAGGCATACAATATAAATTGCAAATGGAGCATGAAAGGGCTTCTTTTACAAAACTGGGTTTGCTTTTGACCCATCTAAAAAATGTCACATTTATCTTAGAATTTAAAGCAGAAATCTAAATGATGTGACAAAATTAATCATTTAGAGATATTTCCCTTATGGGTACTATAGTTTCTTACTGATTTCTAATATGAAAATGAAGACATAAAACCTAGAAATTGCAGCATAGTTGTGGAAATAAACATTTGACTGGGAGTGAAAATGGCTAGTCTTTATCTCTGCTCATACACCACCTGCCTGGGTAACATTGTGCACATCTCCTAAAACTCTTTCACATATTATGAGGGAGCTCTACTAGAAAATTGTTAAGGTCCGATTTAGCAATAAAGTTCTGAGTTTCTATAATAATTCAAAGAATACTCTAATAAACGTCTGCAGTTGTGGTCACATCCTTGGAATGCTAAAAAATTTGCACGGTTTCAATGAAAGTATTTAATTTGTTCATTATGAGCTTTGAAATAATTTATTTCATATTTCAAACTCTGATCAAAATGATCCTGGTGAATAGAAATAAGGAAACTCTTTAGCTTGAAATGCTTATCAATGACCTCATTGAGATACTCATTCATCATTCAGGTAACAATGTTTGCTCACACTGTGCCAGAAACTTGGAGGAGGAGGGATGTGACAGGTAGGGGTACCAGATGTTTGTATCAGTGGATTAATGGCTGTGCTTTAAGATCAGGAACACTGAAGGAAGAGTAATGGTACTGATTTTCACTTTTCATACCCTTTGAGGGTATTTGGCTTATCACCCTCTGGTTGATGAGGAGAGCTCCTTCTCCCTTCTCTCCTCCCCTATCTTCTCCTCTTCCTTCGCCTCCTCTCCCTTTCCCTTCCCTCCCCTTCCTTCCATTCTCCTCTCTTCCCCTCCCCTCCCCTCTTCTCTCTACCCCTTATTTTTTGCTTTGTTTTGTTTGAAACCAAGAGCTCTAGTATCTCATTGTAACTTTACTCTTTTTTTTAATCTTTTGGAGACATACTTGCTTTAGTGTGCTCTATCTACTTTTGATGTTAAAAAAGAGATATGGTCACACATACCTAAGTGATTTTTTCCCCCAATTTTATTGAGGTATAATTGATAAATAAAAATTGTGTATATTTACAGTGTACAACATGATGTTTTGATATACGTACACAATGCAAAATAATTACAGTAATCAAGATTATTAACATATCTATCTCCTCACATAGCTATTTTTTGTTTTATGGTGACAAAATGTAAGAGCCACTCTTAAGCAAATTTCAAGCATATAATACAGTATTATTCACTGTAGTCACCATGCAGTACATTAGATCTACAGAACTTAGTCATCCTACCAGAAACTTTGTACCCAATGACCAATGTCTTCACATCTCCTCCTCCCAGCTCCTGTTACCCCCATTCTCTCTTTCTGAGTTTGATGTGTTTAGATTACACATAGAAAGGAGATCATGCAATATTTGTCTTCCTCTGCCTGACTTACTTCACTTTGCATGATCTCCTCGAGGTTCATATACGTTGTAGCAAATTTAAGGATTTCCTTTTTAAATTTCCTGCTTAAATGGATAGTATTCCATTGTGTATTCCATTGTGTACAGTCATCCCTTAATATCTGCAGGTAATTGGTTTCAGGAACCCCACGGATACCAAAATTCGCAGATGTTTAAGGTCCTATATAAAATAACATAGTATTTGCATATAACCTGCATACATTGTCTTATACTCTTTAAATCATCTCTAGATTAATTATTAATACCTAATATAATATAGATGCTATGTAAACAGTTGTTATACTGTGTTGTTTCTAAGATTCAAATTATTTTTCATCATTGTATTATTATTTTTTATTGCTTTTTTCCTGAAATTTTTTATCTTGTGTTGAATGAATCTGATCTGTGAATAAGGAATCTGCAAATATGGAGGACTGACTGTATATACCACATTTTTCTTTGTCCATTCATCTGTCAACAGACACTTGGATTTGTTCCATATTTTGACTACTGTAAATAATGCTTCAAGAAACATGGGAGTGCAGATATCTCCCCAACATACTGATGTTTTTATCCTTTAGGTGTATGCTAAAAAATAGATCATATGATAGTTTTACTTTTAATTTTTTGCAGGACTTTCATGCTATATTCCATAATAACTGCACCAATCTATACTCCCTGCAACAATGTACAAGGGTTCCCCTTTCCCCACGTCCTCACCAACACTTGTCTTTTGTAATTTTTGAGACTCGTCATTATAACAGGTGTGAGGTGATAACTTACTGTGTTTTGATTGCATTTTTCTGGTAATTAGTGATGTTGAGCGTTTTGTCATATACTTATTGGCCATTTATATGTCTTGTTTTGAGAAATATCTATTCAGGTCCTTTACTGACTTTTAAATCAAGTTGTTTTCTTGCTATTGAGTGGCTTGAGTTCCTTGTGTTTTAGATATTAACTCCTTATCAGTTGTATGGCTTGCAAATATTTTCTCCCATTCCATAGTTTTTCTCTTCTCTCTGTTGATTGTTTTCTTTGCTGTGCAGAAAGTTTTAGTTTGATGCAATCTTATTTGTCTATGTTGGTTTCTGACTGTGATATTGGGATCATATCTAAATAACCCATTTGCCTGTGATTTTGGGATCATATCTAAAAAATATTTGGCCAGATCTATGTCAAGAAGCTTTTTCTCTATTTTTTTTTCTAATAGTTTCATAGTTTTAGGTATTAAGTTTAAGTCTTTAATAAATTTTGAGTTGATTTTGTATATTGTATGAAATGAGTCTAGTTTCATTCTTCAGTGTGTGGATGTCCAGTTTTTTTAGCACCATTTGTTGAGTACAGTTTCCTTTACCTATTGTGTGTTCTTGGCATCTTTGTTGAAGATCAGTTGGCTATAAATGAATGGATTTAATTCTGGGCTCTCTATTCCATTTCATTGATCTCTATGTCTATTTTTATGTCAGCATTGTGCTATTTTGATTACTACATCTTTGCAGTATATTTTGAAATCAGATACTATGATTCCTTTAATTGTGATTATTATGGCTGTTTAAGCAAAGCTTTGATTACAAAGCTATAGTAGTAGCTTGGTTATTACTTTTTGCTGAAGATTGCTTTCACTATTCAGAGTTGCATATGAATTTTAGGACGTTTTTTCTATTTTTTGTGAGAATTGCCCCTGGAGTTGTAATAGAGACTGCACAAAATCTATAAATGCTTTGGGTAGTATGGAGATTTTGACAAGAGTGAGTCTTCTGATCCATGAAAATGGGATGTCTTTTTGTTTATCTTTGTCTTCCGCAGCTTCTTTTATCAATGGTTTGTCATTTTCAGTATACAGATCTTTCAGCTACTTGGTTAAGTTTCTTTCCAAGTATTTTTTGGTGCCACTGTAAATGGAATTGTTGATTTCTTTTTTGAATAGTTCATTGTTAATGTCAAAATGCTGTTAATTTTTGTATATTGATTTTCATATCCTGAAACTTTACTAAATTTATTTATTATTTATAATAGTTTTTGTGAGGTCTTTAGGGTTTTCTCAATATAAGATTATGTCATCTGCCAACAGAGACAATTTTACTTCTTCCATTGAATGGTAATCAAAAGAAAACAATGATAGACAAATAGACTTTAAGTTAAAAACTGTCATTATGTACAAAGATATATAATGATAAATGAGTCAATTCATCAAGAGGGTAGAACTATTATAACTATATATCCACTCTACATTAGAACACCTGAACATATAAAGCAAGTGTTTACAGAACTAAAGGGAGAAATAGACACGACTATTATGACAGTAGAAGACTTCATTGCTCTACTTTTAACCATGGACATACCATCTAGACAAAAAGTCAGTAAGGAAACGGCAGATTTGAACAACAGCATAAACCAGGTAGATCTAAGATATATGTATGGAACATTCCACTCAACAGTAGCAGAAAACATATTCTTTTCAAGCACACATGGAACATTCTTCAGGTTAGATCATATGTTAAGCCATGAAACAAATCTTAGCAAATTAAAAAAGTTTTAAATAATATCAAATACTTTTTCTGACCACAGTGTTATAAAACTCGAAATTAACAATGGGAGGACATTGGAGAATTCACAAATATGTGAAACTTAAACAAAATAATTCTGAACAACCAATAAATCAAGAAGAAATTAAAGGAGATATCTGTTTTGTGAATTTTATCGTATGACTGTAGATGTCCTTAGTAATAATTCATAAGTATAAGATTAGCTAAAGGACAAATGAGTTATCTTGAATTGTAAGAATTTGTTTTACCAAACAATATTAACTCTTGTGTTTAGTATATTAGAATAACAGATCTTTTGGTCTTTATTTTTACCCATGTGCACACAAGAAGTTGTCAGTCATACAGTTCATTTCCTGAAGTTCCTATCTTTTATTGGCACAGTGGAAACAGGCTAAAAGTGCACTGGCAGAAATTTTAAGTGCAAACCAACAGTGGTGTTATATAGATAAAATGTATATTTTCCACTTCTATTGAGGAAGAAAGAACTGCTTGTTCTAAGAATATTGTACAAAGAAAGTGACTTGAGTCAGCATTATTCTGTAATGCTGCTATGTGTGCCGTGTGGAGCTAGCAACTAGAACACTTGGTCTATCCCAGCTCCTCAGCAACTAGAACACTTGGTCTATCCCAGCTCCTCAGCAGTGTCTTGGATGTGGCTGGTGCTCAAATAAATCCTTGCTGAACTAATGAGCGTCTCTTTCATGCTACATGGAATGCTCTAAAAGAATTGGATCCTGAAGTTTTTATATTTTTTATAATTTTCTGGAGTTTTATAGAGTGAAAAGTCTTGAATAAACTGTGACGCCACTGCCTGACAAGTAATACAGCAGTCAGCTTCATTATCATATCCCATTTAGGCACTGACTTATCTGCATGATGATTAATAGTTTTCATGCAAGAAGTAAGCTTGAAATATCTATTGCCTCAGATACTTAAAACATTCAGGTTCAGTGATGTTATTTATTTTTGTTCAAAATCAGAATGAAATTCCTAAGCAATGCCATTTTGGAAAAATTAGATCAATAGATTGTAAACAGTTTTTTCTAAAATACTGATTTCAAGTGGATTGACACATGTATATTCCGTAATAATCCTGACTTAATTCGTGAGAGGATAGCTAGCCAATTGTGTGCTTGATGAATAAAACAAAAGCAGAATTTAAAATATCAGGTTTGACATCATGATCTATAGTATCTAAGCATCCTTTTACTTATTTTCTTTGACTTACTATAGCTGTCATGTTGGGCTTTATGCAAATTTATTTTTGAACACTTGAGTGTTATGGACCCTCTGATGAAATGATTAATCAGATGATGTATGCTGCCATCAGCTGAATCATTTAATGCTGATTTCACAAATAAGCACAGGTCACAGGCAACCTTTCAGATTTCTTTGAAGAAGTGCACATAGGTCATAGGCATAATCTTAAAATAATTTTATAACAGGGTAGTAATAAGAGATGTCAGGATTGTAGAAATATTTTAGTTTATAGTAAATTTCCCCTTTGGTGTCTAATAATGATTAATATAATACATTGCCTCAAATAATTAGAAGTTTGGTTCTTGTCCTTGTGCTTGACTTCAGAAGGTAACCAGATGACTATTAGCTATATTTAGACCTAAATTAAAAGCTTTCAGGCACAATTGCCTGATTTGTACTTGCGTTTGTGTGGCATATACTATTAATGGCACCATAATCTTAGGTTAAAGCACACTGTGATTATTAAAAAGAAATTTAAGATTAATTTGTTTCTAATGATATGTAACAGTAACATTTTGCAATGTGGTAGGTAAAAATTGGTATTTTTTTACTCATACGAGAGTCCACTAATGGTACATAAGCTGTCCCCACTTAGAAGCACAAATTATTATGGCCTTTCTTTGTATCTGACGAAATTTCACTGAGTTCAAGATAGATGAATAATGAATCCTAATGACCCTTAATCCTGTTAGGTTCTAGGTGGGAAAGTACTCTATAATTATATATAAAATTGTAAGGAAAATAGGCTTACTGCTATATTTTCATTAAAAATTATTAACTGTGTATTTTATATGTGCCAGACACTCAGCTGGGCGCCATAGGGAATATAAAACTGAGTAACACCTGGATGGCTCCTGCCTTCAAGAGATGTGTAGTCCAGGCAGGGAGACCAACATATTTGTCCTTGGAAAAAGAGTACCTGTGGTCTCTGAGAACAGTATGGTTTGTAACAAGTATATATCCATCATGAAAAAAAAAGAGATTTATCTTAGAAATGAGAGAGAACTGATGCTCTCAATAAATATACTTTATTGTGTTTTTGTCAGTAGACTGAAATTACCTCACACACACAGAAATAGTAGCCATGATATTTTAGCTATTTAGATATAGAGACATACAAATACTTCCACTCAATTCTTAGGATCAGTGGTTAATTGTCTGTAAGCATTACAACCCCACAACATATACATGACTATATATCCAGTTTGAGTCTTCAAAGAACTGATTGTGATGATAGTTTTGTTTGTCAAAGACATGTATTATAGAGTGAGTGGGCTAGAACTGCTTCAGGGCACACCAACAAATAGGTTTAAATCATATTTATGCACTTACCTTGTTCCTTCATAAATGCTTAACATAGCTTAAAATCCTGTGGAATGCAATGGGAGAGCAGTGACCATACTTTTATGAACCCATCTTTATGGTGCATCTACTGTTGGTATTCCATCACTTATAAAGATGGCATGATAATTTTGCTGGTTTCATTAATGGGATACTATTAAGTGTAGGATGACTTCAAACTTAGGTGTATTTTAAAATTATTTTTAATTGTATGTATTTAAGTTGTACAGCATGATGTTTTGAGATACTTATCTGTATATGAGTATATGTGTATATATATATATATATATATAAGTGATTCCTACAGTGAAGCAAATTAACATATCCACCATCTCAAATGTTACCTTTCTTATTTTACTATCAGTACCTAAAATCTACTTTCTTGAAAAATTGCTGGTATACACTATAATATTATTAATTATAATTTTCATGTTATACATTAGATCTTTAGACTTATTCATCTTATATAACTTAGATTTGTTTTTACGTCTATTACCATCTGAGCCACATTTCCATTTTGTAATTCAAAAATAAACCTGAGTAAATAGCATTTATATATTTAGGTGACAGACATAAATGGGAAAAGGTGTGTTTATATATTATTTATATGTCTTGTCTCCAACTACAATGATAACCAACTTGTTTGTCCCTAAAATATAAGAAATAATTTGATTTTTTTGCCCCTTCAAATATAGGCTGTTAGTTTTTAAGTTTTAGGGAGACATTGATGATACTATTTGCTTTATCAAGAGGAAATTGTCAAAAGAGATGGTGTTCTAACTATATAAAATATTTAAAAATTAGGACAAAATATGTTTACTTGATATTCAAGGGTATAGAAAAAAAGTAAATGAGATGCCAATTGTGTTTTTAATGCAAGTATATAAATTGTGGGAATAAGAGTTAGATGATACACGTCATCAATTTAATTGTTCTTCCACAAGGAAAACATGAACAATTTGTCAACTCAAATGTGAAGTAATTTTTATAAGGAATTTTATTAAAACTTTTACCAACATTTGGATTATTAAATTGCAATTTAAATATCCCCCTCTGCCAGGTGATTCTGGAATCACTAAGCAGTTAGTTATTTGCCAAAATTCCAAGGTAGTACTTAATTCTTATTAATGCCATAATGAATACTAACACAAAGAATACTGAGCCAGAAACTACCTTTGTTGAATAAATAAATTATTTATTGAACAAGTAAGTGAAAAATGGAAAGAAAGAATGAATATGTATTTTATCTTCCTGATTAGAGGTGGGACTGTCCTACTTTTATCTGATGTTCACACCAGCAATATGATGAATCTATTTGGAATTCAGTTCATACGAATGAATTCAGTTACATTATGGATTGTGATTAATAACGTACACTTTAATGAAATCAAATAGATTTTAACTATTTATGCTTACAATGGAGTGATATAAGTCTGGTAATCCTTAATATCAAGTCATCTCCAATTCACATGTATACATACTTCTTTTTTCTATTTGGTTATTGGGAATCCTCACAAAAATCGATAATTGCCCTTTCAGTGTATGTTACGGTATTTCACACCACATGGATTTTCTGAGGATGTACATGCAGCTTTGCCTTGAGGCTCCAGTTTTTGTCAGTGGATTGTGTATGTATTATTTGCTATTGCTAAGGGAAATCGGAAGAGGTATGTGCTTCCTACTTATGTCACATAGCTTTAGGATTGATGTAATTTATCCTACAAAGCATAGATAGATGGAAATACTTCATCCTTAATTTCTAATATTATGACAGATCTAAAGTAGACACCTTTAAAAGATAATCTTCACTAAATACTAATGACTGCTTATAATGGCATTCCATGTTTCATGGCAGTCTTCCTGCAAAGGTAAACTAACATAAACTAACGTTTATGAGTTTGAAACACAGGCAATTCACAAGTGTTCTACTAGAGATGGTTGATATCTGCTGTTTGATCCAGCATGATAGCCAGCTGGCCTTTCTGTGAATAACGAGCTCCTGGTTTAACTACACCATTTTATTTGAGCATATACAGGGAAAACATGGCTTGGTGTAGAGGGCATGGGCTTGAATTCAGAGAACAGAGCAGGTCTTGTCTCTATCACTATACTAGATGATGTCGTCTCTCCTATCTGAGTGTGGGTTTTCTCATCTGTGAAATAAAAATGTTGAATTAAATGAGTTCAAAATGCTTTCAGTCTGTGTTTAACAGCTTGAATTTTAAGACAATTTATTCAATTATGCATTGCCAGACCCCTAGCAACTCATTTAACCTTTCTAAACTGTAGTTACTCATCTGGAACTGGCCAGCCAACTGCCCAGGGTTGGAATGTGAATGAAATAAGATAATATGGACAAAATAGTTTTAAAAATTGTAGTGCATTATGCAGTTATAATATCTTGCTAAGAACTTACATTTTCTCTAAGAAGTGTGTTGATATATGATTATAGAAAGTCTTTTCCATATTTCTTTGTAGTTTGATGATATTAAGTAAGTAAATTGTATAACACAAAGAGGGAAAAACATCACTGAGCATACCATAAATAAAATGTAATCACTATTAGTTTTCCTCTGATTTCCCCAAACCCATTCTAATTATATCATATTATGCACATGGTGTAATTAGAATGGGTTCTCTGCTTGAATAATTTTGGGAAATGTTGAAATTAACAAAGTTTAAAAGTATCTCTGTTAAGCTGGAGTAGATCTCACAGTCCTTAATAATGTGTTTAAGGGAAATAGGTACCATCTTTCCTAATGTCAAGGAAACAGGTACCATCTTTCCTAATGCCTCCTTGATGCCAAATCCATGGAGAATAGTTCTGGGTATTCAATGGAACACAGATTTGGGATGCCGCAGGTTAATTGAAACTGTCCTCTGCAATCTTTTTCTCTTTTTCTTAATAATGGCTGGTTTTAGGTCCTAGATGAAAGACATTTGGAGAGATTATCAGGACTCAGCATCCCATATCGGAATCCATTCTTTTATAGTCATTTTCTATTACATTTCTTGGGACAACACCAAAGAAATGACCATTTTCATTCATATAAGGCTTTGTACCAAATGCTGACAAAAATCCCTGGTGACCTAGATAGGGGCAGGTCTAAGTAGATTGCAGCTGTGAAATTGGCTGATGAATTATCTCAGCCCCTTTTACTAACACCCAAAGGCAGGACAGTCCATTAAGGGGAAGAAGGGCAGAGAGTTTTTCCTTAAGCTAGCTAATTTCCTCTGCCAGAACTTTTTAGAATGGCAGCATTTCCAGAGAAGAAACAACCCCAAGCACAGTTCAAAGCCTCCTCCTCGCAAGTTCATTTGAAAGCGGGATGGTTTATCTGCAAAGTGGGAAAGGATGAGGGATACAGACAGGAATATCCTTGCCTTCAGAGAATCTGGTTTTCATCTGGCACTTTTATTGCATAGCCACAAATGTCTTGGTGTGAATCTACAGTTTGATATATCGTATAGTCTAAACGCACCTGGCTGATCCTCTCTAATAAAACTTCAGGAGTCTAAAAGGGAAAACATGCTCTCCTGTCACTCACTGACTCTGTCTACCATATTTCACCCCACCTGCCACTGCCTTCACTTCCTTCCAAGGCCTAATCTGAGCCCATGGGAAGCCTAAGAACCCCTACCACAGCTGCCTCATCTCTCAGGAGCCAGAGTTTATGGGGGTGACAGGAAGTGAGCTTACATTCTCCAACTTGGTAGGTCAGCCCCCATGTCTGTATGGCTCTGTTTGCTCACACTCTGACTGCAGGCCTTGCAGCCTGCAGCATCCCACTAGGGAGTCAGACCCAAGTCCTTCCTGCTTTAGACAACACCAAGCCTCACGAGTCCCCACTTGGCTCCACAGGGGAAGGACCAGAGAAGACAAACTCTAATGTTCTACTAATATTTCCCTTCTTATTACCTTCCTTGAAAAATCCCTTCTCCTTCTTTCCTTTTATACTTTACTAATGAAAAGATAATGAACGGGTCTAGCACTTGGAATTTAGAATTGATACATGGTTTTTAACCTGCAGGCGTATTCCACAGTAATCATTGCATCTTCTACTAAGATGTGGGCTAGGAAGGGACCAGCCAATTCCCAGGGTCACAGTGCCTCAGTTGATGTTTCATATTTTCAGCAACTTTATGTTAGAGATGTCCATAGATCAGCAACAATATCGTTAGAGAAGAAACTCATACAAGTCATTTTTTAGGATATGTTGGATGTCTGTATTAAAAGCACTGAAATTATGCATGCTCTGACCAAACACTTTCGTGTCTAAGAATTTAAATGGTCATAAGTTTAAATATGAAGATGTTTATCACAGAATTCATTAGAATACAACATTGAAAAAAAATGCTAGAAGTTTGACAATAGAGACCTCATTAAATGCATTATGGTTAATCCATACAGTGGTTTGCTGAACAGCCATTAAAATGTTGTAGAATAATTATTAATGGTGTGGCAGGATGCTATTGTTGCATTATGTGAAAAGAACACATTATAAAGCAGTTTGTATAGTATAACATTTTTATTTTTAAAAAATCTGTATGTGGCATATGTGTTTATAAAGACCTGGAGTAAATGCACCATGTACTCAGTTTTTCTCAATGAAGCCCATTTTGCATTTTGGGCTGGGTAACTCTTTGCTGTGGAGAACTCTTATTCATTGTAGGATGTTTTCAAGCTCTGGGCCTTACTTCTTAAATGCCAGTAGGCTCCTCCAAGCATGGCAACAAGCACAAAACATTCTCTCGTATTGTCCTTGAGGAAATTCTGGAGCTGAGTAACTATTTCTGCATCCTGGATTACAGTCTGGATTATTGTCTTCCTTTCTTATTTAGATTTTCTCCATTTCGCTTTCATAAGCATGCACTAGATTCATAAAAAAGTATCATAAATGATAATTAGAATATTTTGCACTGGTTAAACCTTATGACACTAAGCACGCTGCTGCTTTAGCCACAATTGTAATTTATGCTACTTTTCCTTTTAAAGTTCTGACTTCCCATGTACATTCATTCAACTGATTCAAAAGTCATTTTAGCTTCATAGGCTCTTAAAAGTTAGAGTTATCATTTCTGCTATTTATTCTTTCAGTTATCTTTCCATCTACCCATCCATCTGATCCATTTTGTTGATGCATGTTATGTATAAAATACT
>CAUYLG010028891.1:0-15642 GCA_963573385.1 Cacajao melanocephalus
TGGGGACGGGACCAGCCGAGCCGGAGTCGTCCCGTATACTCCGCGCCGAGAAGCGCCGTGCTGGGGCGCCGGCAAAATAGCCGCGCCGGCCAAAAAAGTCGCGCTGGCGACCCGTGTGGCTCCTCCGCCGGGAATCTCCTCGTCTGTGGGCAACAAAAATTCGTCTGAAAGTGCGGCGTCCACTCGCTCTCCGCGCTTTCACTGGGAGCTATAATCCTGAGCTGTTGTTAATCGGCCATCTTGGATCTCTCTCCCTCCGATTCTTAATATGGTGCTATTTGTAATTATTTGTTAAATTTGTGTCCTTGTTGTGGGGAGGGTGATGATCAATAGAGCCTTCTATTCTGTTATCTTACTCTCATCCTCTATTTTCTGTTTTTTTAATAGAAAAAGTACATGGTTCCTGTAGATCTTTGACCAGTTTACAGAGTTCCTGTGTAATTATTTTAGAGTATTATTATTTTTATTAATACCTTAGAGTGAATGTGTTTGATACTATGATGCTGGGCATTAGACACAGATGGGTTGCTGGCATTGACAAAGACTCAATATTCTTACACAGTTTTAAAATTGGGATACATGCCTCTTACAACAATAGAAAATATTAAGGATATTACAAGTGAACACAGCCAGGAAAATGCAGAAGGACTGTACTTCAACATAATAAAAGCTGTGTAAGACAAGCCTAAAGCTAGCAGTATACATAACCAGTGAAAAATGGAAAGCTTTTACTCTAAAATGAGGAGCAAAACAAAGATACCCACTCTCACCACTTGGATTCACCACAGTAGTAAAAGTCCAAACCAGAGCAAATTCAGCAATAAAATATATAAAACCATTTTAATAAGAAAGAAGTTAAATTGTCTCTTTTTGCAGATGACAAGATCTTATATATAGAAAACAAAAAATTTCATTAAATTTTTTTAAACTAATAAATTCAACAAAGTTGTAGGATACAACATAGAAAAATTTGTTGTGTCTTTATACATTAGTCATGATCTGAAATGAAGACTGAAAAAAAAAATCCCACTTCCAAGAATGTCAAAAAGAAGAACATATTTAGAACTGAAGAGGTGGGGCAAGTTGGCAGAATATAAGGGTTCAACCAATTGTCACCCCATAAAAGCACCATTTAACAACTATCTACACAGAAAACAACTTGTATAAGAACCAAAAATCAAGGAAGCATTCATAGTACCTGGTTTTAACTTCATATCACTGAAAGAAGCACTGAAAAGGTAAAAATCAGTCTTGAATCACTGACCCCACTCATCTTCCATCTCCTCTGGCAGTGGTAGTACAGTGCTGAGATTGTTTCTGTGCTCTAGGGAGAGGGTGATCCAGCAATTGTGAGGCATTGAACTCAGTACTGTCTATTATAGGAGAAAGGAAAGCCAGAGCAAACTCAGCTTATGCTCACCTCCCCCACAGAATAAGAATTTAAACTAGCCCTAGCCAGAGGAGAATCACTGATCCCAGCAGTCAGAACTTGAGTTTTTGCAAGGCTGGCCAGTGAATAAAGTGCTCTGGGTCTCTAAACAATTTGGAAAGGCAGTCTACGCCACAAGGGCTGCAACTCCTAGGCATGTCCTAGTGTTAAAGTGGGCCAAAAGCCAGTAGACTGGGGGCTCACACAACCTGCTGACGTATCAGCTGGGGCAGCAAAGGAAATACTGGCATTGCACCTCCTTTAACCCAGGTTCTACAGCTTACAGCTCCAAAAGAGATTTCTTCCTTCTGCTTCAGTAGAGGGGAAATAAGAGTGGGGAGGACTTTGTCCTGCATCTTTGACACCAGCTCAAACCCAGCAGGATGGGGCACTGGTAAGAGCTGTGAGGCCCATATTCAGGCCCCTGCTCCTAGATGACAGTTCTAGACACACTCTGAGGCATAAGGGAACCCACTGCCCTGAAGGGAAGGATCTAGTCCTGGCAATATTCATCACTTTCTAACTGAGGAGCTCTTGGTCCCTATATAGCCAGCAACAATATTGAGATACTACCTTGAGGGGTTTGAGTGAGATTCTGAGACAATCTGGACTAAGGTGAGACTTAGTAAATTCCTCACTATGGTGGCTACTATGGTGGTGAAAAAAATCAAGCAGAAATTCTGGGGCTAAAAATTACAATTGGTGTACTGAAGAAGGCATCAATCTTTAATGGCAGAATTGATAAAGCAGAAGAAATAGTTAGGGAGCTTAAAGACAGTCTGTTTGAAAATACACAGCGGGGACAAAAGAAAAAAGAATACAAAGCAATGAAGTACACCTACAAGATCTAGAAAATAGCCTAAAACAGGAAAATCTAAAACTTATTGGCCTTAGAAAGGAGATAGAGAAAGAGATAATGGCAGACAGTTGTTCAAAGGGATTATAACAGGAAACGTCCCATACCTAGAGAAAGATACCGATATCCAAGTCCAGTAAGGTTATTGAACACCAAGCAGATACAGCCCAAAGAAGACTACCTCAAGGCATTTAGTAATCAAATTCCCAAAAGTCAAGGATAAAAAAGGATCTTAAAATCATCAAAAGAAAAGGAACAAACAAGATAAAATAGTTCTCCAATACATCTGGCAGCTGACTTTTCAGTGGAAAACTTACATGCTAGAAGAGAATGGTATGATATATTTAAAGCACTGAAAGAAAAAAATAATTACCCTAGAATAATATATCCAGTGAAAATATTCTTCAAACATGAAGGAGAAATAGTTTTACAGACAAACAAAAGCTGAGGGATTTTATTAACACCAAATCTGTCCTACAGGAAATTCTAAAAGGAGCCCTTCAATCAAAAAGAAAAGAATGTTTAAAGAGCAAAAGATAATCATCTGAAAGTAAAAAACTCACTGGGAATAGTAAAGACACAGAGAAACAGAGAATATTATAACACTGTAACTGTGATGTTTAAACTATGCTTATCCTAATTAGAGAGACCAAATGATGAACTCATCAAAATAATAACTAGAACAACTTTTTGAGACATAGAGAATATAGCGAGAAATAAATAGGTACAACAAAAGCTTAAAAGTGGGGAGACAAAGGGCTTACAGTTTTTATTTGTCTTTTTTTTCAATGCAAAGTGTGTGAAGTTTCCATCAGTTTAAAATAATGGATTATAAGTTAACGTTTGAAGCCTTATGGTAACTTGTAGCAAAAGCATAGCATAAACGCACAAAATATAAAAAGTGAGAAACTAACTCATATCACCAGAGAAAATCACCTTCAGTAAAAAACAGGAAAGTAAGAAAAATGGAAGAAAAGACCACAAAACAACCAGAAAATTAATAACAAAATGGCAGGAGTAAGTTTTTACTTATGAATAAATAATAACATTGAATGTAAATGGACTAAACCTTCCAAACAAAAGACAGAGTGGCTGAACGGATACAAAAACCAAGACCCAGTAACCTGTTGCCTACAAGAAACACAGTTCACCTATAAAAACATATATACCCTTAAAGGGATGGGAAAGGATATTCCAAGCCAATGAAACTTTAAAAAAGCAGGAGTAGTTATATTAGACAAAGTACATGTCAAAACAAAAAGTATAAGAAGAGACAAAGAAAGGCACTATATAATCATAAAGGAATAAATTCAGCAAGAGGATATAACATGTTTAAATATATATGCACCCAACACTGGAACACCCAGATATATAAAACAAGTATTATTAGAGCTAAAGAGAGAGATAGGCCCCAATATAACAATAGCTGAGACTTCAACACCCCACTTTTAGCATTGGACAGATCTTCCAGACAGAAAATCAACAAAGAAACATCAGACTCAATCTGTACTATAAGACAAATGGATTTGATATTTACAAAACATTTCATCTAACAGCTGCAGAATACAAATTCTTTTCCTCAGCACATTAATCATTCTCAAGGGTAGAGCATATTTTAGGTCATAAAACAAGTTTAAATTATTCAAAAATGATATAATATCAAGCATCTTCTCTGATCACAATGGAATAAAACTAGAAATCAATAACAGGAGGTATATTTGAAACTATGTAGATACATGAAATTTTAAAAATACACTTCTGAATGACAAGTGGGTCAATAAAGAAATTGAAAAATTTCTTGGAACAAATGATAATGGAAACACAAGATACCAAAACATATGAGCTAGAGTAAAAGCAGTATAAGAGGAAAATTTATTACTATGTGTGCCTAAATCAAAAAAGAAGATGTCAAATTAATAACCTAATATTGCATCTTAGAGAACTAGAAAGGCCAGGGCAAACCAAACAAAAAATTAACTTTAAAAGAAAAAATAAGACCTGAACTTAGAAAAATTTCAAAGGAAAAATTGAAGAAAAAAATCCAAAAGATTAACAAAACAAAAAGTTGTTTTTTAAGATGTTAAACAAAATTGACAAACTTAAGCAGACTAAGAAAAAAAGAGAGAAGACCCAAATAAATAAAATCAGAGATGAAATGAACGATATTACAACACATACTGCCAAAATTCAAAGAAACATTAGTAGCCACTATAAGCTACTATATGCCAGTAAATTGGAAAATCTAGAGAATATGGATAAATTCCTAGACATTTATAGCCTACCAATGTTGAACCAGAAAGAAATCCAAAACCTCAACAGACCAATAACAAGTAATGAGACTGAAGCCTTAATAAAGGTGTCCCAGTAAAGTCAAGCTCAGGACCCAATGGCTTCACTGCTGAATTCTACCAAACATTTAAAAAAACTAATACTAGTCCTACTCAAAGTATTCTAAAATATAGAGGAGAAAGGAAAGTTTTCAAACTTGTTCCACAAGGCCAAAATTACCCTGATGGAAAAACCAAAGACACATAAAAAAGAAATCTGTAGGCCAATATCTCTGATCAATATTGATACAGAAATCCTCAACAAAATACTAGCAAACTGAATTCAACCATATATTTAAAAGATCATTCGTCATGAGCAAGTGGGATTTACCCCAGGTTTGTCATGATTGTTCCACATATGCAAATGAATCAATGTGATGCATTATATTAACATAATGAAAGACAAAACCCTATGACCATTTTCACTGATGCTGAAAAACATTTTATAAAATTTAACATCCCTTCATGATAAAAACCCTCAAAAAACTGGGGATAGAAGGAACATACCTCATAATAAAACCCATAAATCAAAGACCCACAGTTAATGTCATATTGCAATGGAAAAAACTAAAAGCCTTTCTTGTAAGATCTGGAACACAAGATTGCCAACCATCACCACTGTTATTTAACATAGGACTGGAAGTCCTAGCTAGAACAATTGGACAAGAGAAAGAAATAAAAATTATTCACATTGGAATGAAATAAGTCAAATCATACTTGTTTGCAGGTGATATGATTTTATATTTGGAAAAACCTGAAGACTCCACCACAAACTATAACTGATAAACAAATTCAGTAATGTTGCAGGATACAAAATCAACATACAAAACTGAGTAGCATTTCTATATGCCAACACTGAGCAATCTAAAAAAAAGAAAATTTTTAAAAAACTTATTTATAATAGCCACAAATAAAATTAAATATCTAGGAAATAACCAAAAAAGTAAAACTAAAATCTATAATGAAATTATAAAACACTGATAAAAAACTGAAGAGGACACCAAAAAATTCTAAGATGTTTCATGTTCATGGATTGGAAGAATTAATATTGTTAAAATGTCCATGCTTTCCAAAGCAATCTAGAGATTCAATGCAACCACTATAAAAATAACAATGATGTTCTTCACAGAAATACAAAAAATAATCCTAAAATTTGTATAGAACCACAAAAGACCCAGAATAGTCAAAACTATCCTAAGTAAACAGAACAAAACTGGAGGAATCATATTATCTGACTTCAAATTTTTCTACACAGCTGTAATAATGAAAACAGCATGATACTGGCATAAAAACAGAATCATAGATAAAGGAAACAATAGAAAACCTGGAAACATATCCACTCATCCACAGTGAACTCATGTTTGACAAAGGTGCCAAAAGCATAACACTAAGGAAAAGACAGTCTCTTCAATAAATGGTGCTGGGAGAACTGGATATCCATTTACAGAAGAGCAAAACTGAGCACTGTCTATCTCTCACCATATACAAAAATCAAATGAAAATGAATTAAAGACTTAAATCTAAGACCTCAAGCTATAAAACTACTACAAGAAAACTTGAGGAAGAATCTCAAGGACATTTTTCTGGGCAAAATATCTTGAGTAATATCCCACAATCACAGGCAACCAAACCAAGAACGGACACATGGGGTTCAATCAACTTAGAAAGCTTCTGGACAGCAAAGGAAACAATCACCAAAGTAAGGAGACAACCCACACATGGGGAGAAAATATTTGCAAACTACCCATCTCACCAGAATATATAAAATGCTCAAACAACTCTATAGGACAAAAATCTAACAATTCAATCAAAAATGAGCTCAATATTTGAATAAATATTTCCGAAAGAAGACATACAAATGGCAAACAGGCTTATGAAAAGGTGCTCACCATTGATCATCAGAGAAATGCAAATCAAAACTTCAGTGAAATATCATCTCACCCCAGTGAAAATGGCTTACATTCACAAGACAGGTAATAAAAAATGTTGGTGAGGAGTTGGAAAAAAGGGAAGCCTTGTACACTGTTGATAGGAATGTAAATTACTACAACCATTGTGGAGAAGTGTTTGGAGTATCCAGTAATTCCACTGCTGATTATATACTGAAATAAAGTAAATGAGTATATTGAAAAGATATCTGCACATCCATGTTTGTTCCAGCACTATTCCCAGTAGTCATGATTTAGAAGCAACCTATGTGTGTGTTAGCAGATGAATAAAGAGAATCTAGTACATATATACAATGAAGTACTCTTGTAAAAATAATGAGATTCTGTTATTTGCAATAATATGGATCAAACTGGTGATCATTATGTTAAGTGAAATAAGCCAGGCACAGAAAGAAAAACATCGCATGTTCTCACTTATTTGTAGCATCTAAAATTAAAAGCAATTGCACTCCTTGGCATAGTGAGTAGATGAATTGTTATCAGAAGATGCAAAAGGTAGTAGAGGCACTGGGAGGAGTTGGGGGTGCTTAATAGGTACAAAAAATAGAAATTATGAATAGGACCTATTATTTAATAGTACAACAGGGTGATATCATCAATAATAATTTAATTGTATATTTAAAATAACTTAAAAATACCACTGAATTGTTTTTAACACAAAGGACAAATGCTTGGATGGAAACCCCATTCTCCATAATGTGATTATTTCATATTTCATGCCTGTATCAAAATATCTCATGTACCTACAAAAAAAAGGAAACAAAACAAAACAAAGAATAGCCAGGCGCAGTGGCTCAAGCCTGTAATCCCAGCACTTTGGGAGGCCGAGATGGGTGGATCACAAGGTTAGGAGTTCAAAACTATCTAGCCAACATGGTGAAACCCTGTCTCTACTAAAAACACAAAAATTAGCTGGGCGCAGTGGCACATGCCTGTAATCCTGGCTACTTGGGAGACTGAGGCAGGAAAATTGCTTGAACCTGGGAGATGGTGGTTGCAGTGGGCTGAGATAGTGCCACTGCACTCCAGCCTGGGTGACAAAGTGAGACTCTGTCTCGAAAAATAAAAATAAAAAAGAATAAAAATATAGAACTGAATCAGTTATACTTTCATGTTCAGATTCATTTCAATAAAATATTCAAAAAATTGAAATTAGGAATAAATTTAAATAAGGAGATGATTTATATATTGAAAACTATAAGATATTGATAAAAATTGAAGACACAAGTAAATGTAAAGATATTCCATATTTATTGATTGAAAGGCTTAATATTAACAAAATGCCTACATTATGCACAAGTATATACAGGTTCAATACAATTCCTACAAAAGTCTCAAAGCTTTTTTCATAAAGAGAAAACAACCCTCATGTTTGTATGTAACAAAGGACCCAAAAAAACAAAAGCAATCTTGAGAAAGGGAAACAAAGCGAGAAGCCTCACATTTCTTGATTTCAAAGTTTATTACAATGCTATTGTAATAAAAAGAATGTGATACTTTCAGTAAAAAAAAAAAAAAATCATACACGGAGACCAGTGAAATAGAATTGATTGTCCAAAACTAAACTCGTGCATATATGGTCAACTAATCTTCGAGGGTATCAGGAACACATAGTAGGGAAGTGATAGCCTCTTCAAAAAATGGTGTTGTTAAAACTGGATATCTACATACAAAAGAATAAACTGGACCCTTGTCTTATACAATATACAAAAATTAACTCAAATATATTAAAGACTTAAATGTAAGATGTGACACAATAAAATTTATAGAAAAAATCATAGAGGGAAATCTCATTGACAATGAGTTCGAAAATGTTTATTTGGCTATGACACCAAAAGCACAGGTAACAAAAGAAAAAAAAAATCCAAAAACAAAAGCAAGTGAGATTACATCAAACTAAAAAATCTTCTGCATAACAAAGGAAATAACAGAATAAAGAGGCAATCTATGGAATGAGAGAAAATGTTTGCAAACCCATAAACTATCTCCTATGAGATTAATGTCCAAAATATATAAGAGGCTCATGCAATTAAGTAGCAAAAAAACAAATAACCTGACCAAAATATCGGCAAAGAACATGGATAAACGTTTCCAAAGAAGACATAGAAGTGGTCAACCAATATATGAAAACGTGCTCAATGTCACTAATCATCAGAGAAATGAAAGTCAAAACCATAATGAAATATCACCTCACACGTTAGGATGGCTATTATCAAAAAGACCAGAGATAACAAGTGTTGGCAAGAGTATAAAGAAAAGGGAGCCCTGTACACAGTTAGTAGCAGTGGAAATTAGTACAGCCATTATGCCAAAAAATTAAAAATAGAACTACCTTATGATCCAGGAATCTCATTTCTATGTACATATACAATCAATATCTCAAAGAGTTATTTGCACTTCTATGTTTATTGCAGCACTACTCACAATAGACAAGATATGAAAACAACCTGAGTGTCCATCAGTGAATGACACTTACTTTCAAGAAAATATGGTATATGGTATATATATACACATACTATATTCACATGCACACACACACTGGTATATTGTTCAGTCATAAAAAGAAGGAAATCTTGCCATCCATGAGAACATAGAAATTTACTTAGCTTATTTCTAAGATTCCATCTGAGACAACATAGATATTTACATGACTTATTTCACTTAGCATAATGGAGTACGTGGAGTGCATTAAGAGGGTGGTTGCCAGGAATTGGGGATGGGGAAATTGGGTAGATGTTAGAATACACATTTTCAGTGATGAGATGAATAATTTCTGAGGATCTAATGTACAATATTGTTACTATAATTAATGATACTGTATTGTTTACTTGATATTACTAGGACAGCAGAGCTTAACTGTCCTCACTTCACACACGCACATACACACTGGCAGAAATAGTAACCATGTGTGGTGACGGATGTGTTAGTTAATTTGATTGTGGCAATTATTACTCAATGCACATGTATATCGAATCATGTTGTTATACATTTAATATATACAAATCTTGTCAATCACACATCAATAAACCTGGAAAAAACAATGTTAAATTTGAAAATACCTGATTCATTAGACATTTGCATCTCACTATCAAATACTGGTAGGCAACTCAATGAATATTTTCAAGTTGGTGTTTCAATATATGTAATATTTACATTACAGTTGAGTTATTTACAGTGTTTTTCATGGTAATGAGAGTTAGATGAACATATTTTGTTACATGGAAAATTTATTTATGAAAACTGTTTGCTACCTCCAGTTATCTAGACAGTAAGTTAATGCCCTTACATTTGTTTATTATTTCTATGCTTTACAAAGCATCTTCATGTACATGATTTCATTTATTTTTCCCAACAACCCTCTGTAGCAGGTAGGACAGGTGCAATTACCATTTTGCATTTGAGGAAGGTGGCATAGATTATTTAATTGCTTTGATTAAGGTCTCAGAACTAGTTAACTAGGAACCTGATCTCCTGATTCCAGTTTCCCTCATTATACTGCCTCCATATATTTATCTTCAAATAGCATAGAATCGCTTCTTAGTATATGGTTTTAGTTTTGTGTTCCTGTGCAGAGAAGATGAATAAGTGAAGACACCTAGGCAGCATTTTACAGACATATTAAATATGTCAGTGTGTTCATAAGTAGTTGAAAAATGTAATTCTATAACTTCATTATGATTGCTAGTGTCATTTTGTCCTTGTGTACTTTTCAGTTTTTCAAGTACATGAAATAAGTAGCAATCTTGGTTGGTTGTTTTATGGGGTACTCACATGCCATTTGAGAGGACCTCACTCATAGTCTTTTTGAAAATCATTACCCTAATAATCTTTATTTTTCGTTTAGGTTTAAGTTTAGCTGTAGCAGAGATTCAAAGTAGCAATAACTTAAAAAGACAAGATAGTTGATTGTGGGACAGGCAACCCAGCCCATGGAGGAGAAATTCATAAATTGACTGGGGAATTTAGATTTGTTATATACTGTTTCTTTGCCATCCTCAACGTGTATCTTCAACTTCATTGTCCAAAATGTTTGCTGAACTGATCTCAGCTACCACACTTGTGGAAAAAGTAAAGAAGAACATGTCTCTTTCCTTTTAAGGACATTTCCCAAACATTGTTTATGATGCTACTTTCATTTTACTGGTGAGAGTATAGTCACATGGCCAAAGTTCACTGCAAAGGAAGCTAAGAAATACTATATTTATTCTAAGTGGCCAATATGCCCAATCAAAATTTATGGTATAATACTAAGGAGAAAAAGAATAAGAGTATTGTGGGGATATTTTTCAATCTTTGTGGATATCTGTCAACCTTCTTTATAAGGGGATTTGGATTTAGTCTCAAGACACCAACTCCTATTTTTGCCAATAATTGCTATGAACTTGCTCAGTTGTGAGAACTTTTGCTGATACTTGAAAATTAGAGAAAAAGAGGAGGAGAATAGCCATCTGTTTTTTTTCAGAATTCCACCTATTTTCTTCTTCAAATACCTTTATTGAAATTGTCTATGTAAAGGATTCTTCTCTATTGTTACTCTCCCAGAACAAGGACAAACTACATCATGCCTCCTCAAGGCCATGCAATAGGATACAATGCGTTAACCATTAATGTTTTCACATTTTCCCTATTAACTTACAGAATTTTGAACTGACTGATATAAAAACAGAACATAACAAGCTCATCCCATGAAATTAAATTCAGACACAAAAACGTAATTAAACTGAAATAAAAATTAAGAAACACAAATAGCTGAAAATTTTCTTTCTGATCACTTATTCTCCAGTTCATCAACAGAGGGCATTGTAGGGTTATTTTATTTTTTGGTTGCTCTACTTTTCAATTACAGCTTCCTTACATTTGGAAGTACACCATATTATCCAGGGTCAAATAAATAATTGGTATATTGTATCTGTGAAATATACCATAGATCATTGATCTATAACACCAGAATTCTCAAGTCACTTGAGTATTAATATAATTAACATAGTATTTAATAGTTAACATAAATTAACATATTATTTTGCTGAGGACATGCTACTTAAAATTAATAATATGTAAAATTATATATTTATATATAGTCTGGAAAGTATTAAGAGACTTAGAAAAGAAACTGCTTTTAGCTTTTTCCCTCAGAATGAACTACAAGTTCAGTTTAAATTGAGACTTTAACAATTCATTATGTCTATCACTGAAACATTGAAATGCTAACTTAAACATTTTCTTAAAATATAATTTTCAGCCTATTCATAACTTTTAAAAATAGAAAACATAAAATTTTAAAAACTGTCCTTAATATCAGTTGGAAATTTAAGTAAAATATATGGTTTTTCTAGTAACATCTATACTTTACTTTTCTAAAAATAATTTTTTTACATTTAAAAACTTTTTTATTTTTATAAATACATACTCGTTTTACATGTGATATTTTGATACAAGCATACAATGTGTAATGATCAAATCAGGGAAAGTAGAAAAGCTATCACCTCAAGTATTTATCATTTCTTTGTGTTAGGAACATCCTGATTTCACTCTCCTAGTTATTTTGAAATATGTAGAATGTTATTGTTATTTGCTGTCTCCCTATTGTTCAACTAAACACTGTGTCTTACTTTTTCAATCTAACTGCATTTTTGTACTCATTAACCAGCCCTTCTTTATTTCCCCTTAAGCACTACCTTTCCTAGCCTCTGGTAACCATCCTTCTACTCTCTATTAGATAAATAATTTTTTAGCTTCCAAACATGAGTAAGGACACACAATATTTGTTGTATTCTGCCTGGCTTATTTTAATTAACATAATTTCCTCTAATTTCATCCATGCTGCTGTAAATAATAGACTTTCTTTTTAAGGCTGGATTCTATTGTGTATATGTACCACATTTTTTAATACATTCATCCTTTAATGAACACTTAAGTTGATTCCCTATCTTGGCTATATTGAATAGACCTGCAATAAATGTGGGAGTGCAGATATCTATTTGCCACATTCCTTTATTTTGGATATATTATACACAGCAGTGAGATTGCTGGATCATACGATAGTTCTATTTTTAGTTTTTTTGAGGAATATCAATACTGTTCTCTATAGTAGCTGAACTACTTAACATTCCTACTAACAGTGTAAAGAGGTTCCCCTTTCTCCACCTCCTCTTCAGTATCCATTATTGCCTGTCTTTAAAAAAATGTGAGTGCATAATAGGTGTATATATGTATGGGTTACATAAAATACTTTGATAAAGGCATGCAATGCATAATAATCACATCGGGGTAAATGAGATATTCATCACCTCAACATTTATCCTTTGTGTTACAAAAATTCCAATGTACTCATTCAGTTATTGCCTGTTGTTTTGATAAAAGCCATTCTATCTGGAATGAGATCATATTACACTGTGGTTTTAAATTGCATTTCTCCAGTGATTGCTGATGTTGAACATATTTCCATATACCTGTTGTCTATTTGTATGTCTTCTTTTGAGAAACATTTACTAAGATCTTTTGTCCATTTTTAATAGAATTATTTATTATTTTGCTATGGAGATTTAGCTCCTCATATATTCTGGTTATTAATTCCTTGTGAGGATATTTTCTTCCATTCTGTGGACTGTCTCTTACTTTGTTGATTGCTTCCATTGCTGTGCAGAAGCTTTTTAGTTTGATGTAATCCTATTGTAAAAAAATAGTTTTTTTGAAGTAGGTGTGTGTGTGTGTGTGCACATTGTGTGTGTGTGTGAGAGAGAGAGAAAGTGCACATGTGTGTGTATCTATGTGATGCCTTAAAATGCTTTTGTAAAGCAAAATATGAGATAAACTGGAAAAAAAAAGAAACTTTCCAAACAAATCCAAGAAATATCTGGGGAGTCTATTCATTACTTTACATTCATTCAAAAAATATTTACTGAATATTTACCCTGTACCAGACACTGTTCTAGATAGTAGGGATAATATAGTAAAGAAAATAGACAAAAATCCTTTTTGCAGCTTATATTCTATTGCAACACTATGTAAAATTCCCTGACTAATATTATTTATGTTTTTTTAAAGATTTTCAAGAATACATAATTATTCAATTTAAAAAATCACATAATGAAATGGTTTCTTGAAGTTAATAGAACCCTGATATAAAATCTTGCCAAATATAGCACAGGTAATTTAAGGACTGATTCATTTAAAATTCAAAAAGTCCTAAATAAATTACTCAGCAAATAAAATATGGAAAAATAAAATGAAGATAATATCGCCAACCAATCTTATTTCAAGAATATCAAAATGACTGCAATAGAAAGTCTCTCAGTGTATCACATCCATACGTCAAAAGAAAATTAAGTTATACAATTATCCCAATAGAGGTCCATAGAGGCATTTTCTGAATTTCAGCACCTATTTCTCAGTTTTTTTTTAAAAAAAAAGCATTAGTTTTTCAAAAGACTGGGCATAAAAGAATAGGTCCTTAATATTATTATGTTCAACTAAAAACAATAAAAAATATCATTCATAATAGTGAAACACTAGAGACATTATAATAAAATCAGTAACAAGCATGCTACATCAGTATAATTGTTTAATACTGGTGTAAAAATGCCAATACATGTAATAAGAAATAGGCACATAGAAAATCTAAAAAATTCTATATAAAATATCAGAACTAATGAAAAAGTTCAGTGAAGTGTCTATATGCAAAATGTATAAACAGACTAAAGAGATTTCCTAAAAACTGATCATAAGTAGTTAGAAAATAGTGTAGGCCAAAATAAGATTCACATACAAGGCAATATAATACACAAAATACTCAGAAATAATAATTATCTGAACAAAATCACAAAACTTTACCAGGAGAGGTGCAAGATTTACGTAAACATAGAAGAATAACATGTTCAGGAATAGGAAGACTAAATACTATGAACATGCCAAGTTTTTCAAAACTCAGATGTAAGTTTACTGTAATTCAGATTGAAATCCCAATAGGATTCTTGAAGCTTGGGAAAATAATTTTAACATTCATCTGGAAGTTTTTAAACATGAGACAGCCAGGAAGTTTTTGAATTAGAAATCAACGCTATCCCCATCAAGTTACCATTGACCTTCTTCATAGAACTGGAAAAAAACACTTTACACTTCATATGGAACCAAAAGAGAGCCCATATGGCCAAGACAATCCTAAGCAAAAAGAACAAAGCTGGAGGTATCACGCTATCTGACTTCAAACTATACTACAAGGCTACAGCAATTAAAACAACATGGTACTGGTACCAAAACAGAGATATAGACCAATGGAACAAAACAAAGGCCTCGGAAGTAATGCCACATATCTACAACCATCTGATCATTGACAAACTTGACAAAAACAAGCAATGGGAAAAGGATTCCCTGTTTAATAAATGGTGTTGGGAAAACTGGCTAGTCATGTGCAGAAAGCTGAAACTAGAACTTTTCTTTACACTTTACACTAAAATTAACTCCAGATGGATTAAAGATTTAAACATAAGACCTAACACCATAAAAACCGTAGAAGAATACTTAGGCAAAACCATTCAGGACACAGGCATAGGCAAAGACTTCATGACTAAAATACCGAAAGCAATGGCAACAAAAGCCAAAACAGACAAGTGGGAACTAATTAAGCTTAAGGGTTTCTGCACAGCAAAAGAAACAATCATCAGGGTGAACCAGCAACAGAATGGGAAAAAAATTTTGCAATCTACCCATCTGAGAGAGGGCTAATATCCAGAATCTACAAAGAACTAAAGCAGATCTACAAGAAAAAAACAAACAAATCCATTCAAAAGTGGGTGAAAGATATGAACAGATACTTTTCAAAGGAAGACATTTATCTAGCCAACAAACATATGAAAAAATGCTCATCATCACTGGTCATTAGAGAAATGCAAATCAAAACCACATTGAGATACCATCTCACACGAGTTAAAATGGCAATCATTGAAAAATCTGGAGACAACAGATGCTGGAGAGGATGTGGAGAAATAGGAACACTTTTACACTGTTGGTGGGAGTGTAAAGTAGTTCAACCATTGTGGAAGACAGTGTGGCGATTCCTCAAGGACCTAGAAATTGAAATTCCAT
>CAUYLG010028893.1:0-29733 GCA_963573385.1 Cacajao melanocephalus
GGTAAACATGGTGAAACCCCGTCTCTTCTAAAAACACAAAAATTAGCTGGGTGTGGTGGCAGGTGCCTGTAATCCCAGCTACTCGGGAGGCTGAGGCAGGAGAATCACTTGAACCCAGGAGGTGGAGGTTGCAGTGAGCCGGGATTGTGCCACTGCATTCTAGCTTGGGCGACAAGAGCAAAACGCCATCTCCAAAATAAATAAATAAACAAACAAAACTAGTAAATAAATAAAAATTGCTGGCTGAATGTTTACTGGTTTGTTTACTTACTAAACTAGGTTCTGATTTCTATTAGATGAAGAGACGAAGTTGACTACAGTTGACTGGAAAGAGAAGACCAACAGGAATTGCAGAACAGCTCAGCAGGCCATGCCCAGCCAGGGGCAGGAGGTTACCAAGCCCAAAACTTCCCAAGGGAAAGAGATGTCATGTGAGCAGGCTGTCTTCAGATCCTGTCAGGGAAGCCCAACGCTGTCAGAGCCTTCCTGCCCTCTGGCAATACAAAACTGCAATTTGGCAGGAAGGGTGTGTGCTCACTATAGTCAAGGGCTGACAAAACATGGGAAATGGTAGCCTTGCTACACAGCCTCTCCTTCCTGTGGTGCTGTGTGCCCCAGAAATGGAAGAACAAACACACCAGTCACAACCAGTTCCCCAGCGCCCAGGGCTCTGACCTCTAACTTCACAGAGGCGAACTTTACAGCCTGAGATGCAACCATCTCCAGCCCCTTGATGTCTGTCTCTTAGTATTTCCTTAATTCCTGTTCAAAAATTTATGAATGGGAGGTAGGTTAGGCTACGTCTTTTTTTCTCCTATAGTTGTAAGAACCCCCAACATGCCCTCCCCAAGCACTAGCTTCAGGGACAAGTGATGTCCCAGAGTTCTCCTCCCTGCAGATGCGAGCCTAGGAAGGGGTGCGCAGGCTCAGAGGAGAGGAGTAACCCTCAGGGGACTGCCCAGAGGGAGACATGATCTGCCCCTGCTGCAGCCTGCTGGGCATACCTAGAGCCTTCACAGATATCTGCCGGGTGAGTGGAGGGGGGATGCTGATGCACACCAGATCCACATCTTGATGCAGCAAGACGTCATCGGTCCGGCTGGTGTAGAAGGCGATGTTCATCTCCTCAGCAAGCTGCTTCGCCTCCTCCTCGGTCTTCCCCCACAGGGCCTCAACGGTGAACCCTTCAGCCCTCAGCAGTGGGACCAGAACTCGGGCGGAGCTGCCAGTCCCAAACACACCCACTCCTGGCAGCATCTTCATCCCAGCCTCTCTCTTCACCCACTCATCTCCTCACAAGAGCCTCCAGCATGGATATGACCTTCCCAACGTCCTGGTCAAACATGGCTCCTAGAACAGCAAGCATTACACTGGTTATTACCAGAGAGGGCATCCAGCTTAGGCTTCTTCTTTTTTTTTTTTGAGATGGAGTCTCACTCTTGTACCCCCAGGCTGGAGTGCAGTGGCGTGATCTTGGCTCACTACAATCTCTACCTTCTGGGTTCAAGTGATTCTCCTGCCTCAGCCTCCCAAGTAGCTGGGACTACAGGCATGTGCCACCATGCCCAGCTAATTTTTGTATTTTTAGTAGAGACAGGGTTTCACCATGTTGGCCAGGATGGTCTTGATCTCTTAACCTCATGATCTGCCCGCCTTGGCCTCCCAAAGTGCTGGGATTACAGGCGTGAGCCACTGCGCCCAGCCCGAGGCTACTTTCAAATAAGGCAGCAACAAGTCTCTTCCAGAAAAGCACAAATGAAATACTACTCGAGGCCAGGCATGGTGGCTCATGCCTGCAACCCCAGAACTTTGGGAGGCAGAGGTGGGTAGATCACTTGAGGCCAGGAGTTTGAGAGTAGCCTGGGGAACATGGTGAGATGCCATCTCTATACAAAAAAAAAAAGTATTAAAAAATAGCCAGAAGTGGTGGCCTGCACTTGTAGTCCTAGCTACCTGGGAGACTGAGGTGAAAGGATTACTTGAGCCCAGGAGTTCACAATTGTAGTGAGCTACGATTGCGCTACTGCACTCCAGCCTGGGCAACAGAGCAAGACCTTGTCTCAAAAAAAAAAAGAAATACTGTTCCAAGATTAAAAACTGCAGAATCTTCTTCCATGGAGACTGAAGGATAGGAGGAAAAACAAAAAAGAATAAAGCTGGGTTTAAATCCCTGTTCTGCTACTTAATTTTCTGTGCAACCCTGGTCAAACCATTCAACCTTCAGGGCCTTAAATGTATAATAAGGGGAGTGATTGATCTTTAGGGTTCCTTCTTGCTGTAAAATGTAAGGCCAGTTGCCTCACCAGGGAGACAGGCACACCCACCCCTCCCCGTCCTGCACTCCACACCCACCTCTGCACTCGACCCCTGGCTCTGCGACCGGCACCGGCACATGCCCCGCGCGCCCGCCCCCCGCCCCAGCACATGTTCCCCTGGAGGGATCCGGCAGACGTGACCTCAGCCTGCACTGAAAAGCCCGCCCAACCACCTACCCACCAATTCCAAACTGCCCTGTACCCCTGCAAACCCGCCCAACCACCACCTGCCAATTACAACCTGCCCCGTCCCATCCTTTGTCCTCCCAACCTATATGAACCCGCGCCTCAGGCAGTAGGCACGACTTCTCTGGCTCCCCTCTCCCTCTCTCAGGACCACAGAACCTTATCCGGGAGCTGAATAAACTGGACTTTAATTTTTTTCGTGCTGGCCTCAGTTTCCTCATTTTAAACTCGGCAATAACCTTACAAGAATAACTTTACATAAAAGTTCATGATTCTATATATGACAAAGAAAAAGAAAAGTGAAGGCCTGGCATGGTGGCTCACGCCTGTAATCCCAGCACTTTGGGAGGCGAGGCAGGTGGATTGCCTGAGGTCAGGAGTTCAAAACCAGCTGGCTCAACATGGTAAAGCCCCATCTCTACTAAAAATACAAAAAAATTAGCCAGGTTTGGTGGCAGATGCCTGTAATCCCAGCTACTTGGGAAGCTAAGGCAGGAGAATCGCTTGAACCTGAGAGGTTGAGGTTGCAGTGAGCCAAGATCGCACCACTGTACTCCAGCCTGGGCGACAATGAAATTGTCTCAAAATAAATAAATAAATAAATAAATAAATAAATAAAATAAAAAGAAGAGTGGAAAACAAAAACCGGTTCAAGAGAAAAGTGAAAGAACTAATTGCCTCCTGCACTCTCATTGGGGTTTTATCTTAACCATCTTTTTTTCTTTCTGATGGTAAGCAGCGTCCATGGCCACTCAGTAACCCTGCTTTCCTTTTCCACTTTCTCCATCTCTCTTTTTTTTTTGAGCGAGGTTGGAGTGCAATGGTGCAATCTCAGCTCACTGCAACCTCCACCTCCCAGGTTCAAGCGATTCTCCTGCCTCAGCCTCCTGAGTAGCTGGGACTACAGGCACCCACCACCATGCCTGACTAACGTTTGTATTTTTAGTAGGGATGGGGTTTCACTATATTGGCCAGGCTGGTCTCAAACTCCTGACCTTGTGATCCTCCCGCCTGGGCCTCCCAAAGTGCTGGGATTACAGGTGTGAGCCACTGTGTCTGGCCTAATTTTTATATTTTTAGTAGAGGTAGGGTTTCGCCATGTTGGCCAGGCTGGTCTCGAACTCCTGACCTCAAGTGATCCACCCACCTTGGCCTCCCAAAATGCTGGGGTTACAGGTGTGAGACACCACGTCTGGCCACCATCTTCCTCTTTTCTCTTTGCTAATTCTGCTCTTATAGCCTTCTCTTCTAGTTTCCTTAGAAAATAGGTTAAGCACACAGTTATCTTCTACAATTTTCATGTCCTGAACTCCCTTCAGCTATTTTGGTCAGTGTCTGCTTTTACAGGTGTTTTGGTTATTTAGAGGTTATGGCTAGTCAAGGAGCTTGACAGTGTCAAGTCTGCCGCATTAGGTAACTAGTGAGATTCTACTTAAGTTTTTTTTTTTTTTTTTTTTTGGTGACAGAGTCTTGTCTCTGTCACCCAGGCTGGGGTACAGTGGCATGATCTTGGCTCACTGCAACCTCAGAGTTCCAGGATCAAGTGATTCTCCTGTCTCAGCCTCCCGAGTAGTTGGGACTACAGGTATGTGCCACCATGCCTGGCTAATTTTTGTATTTTTAGTAGAGACAGGGTTTCACCATGTTGGCCAAGCTGGTCTTGAACTCCTGACCTCAGGTGCTCTGCCCACCTCAGCCTCCCAAAGTGCTGAGATTACAGGCGTGAACCACCATGTCTGGCTAAGTTTTGTTGGCCATTAATTACCAGCTGTTACAGGGCCAAAGGAATGAGACACAGTCCATGTCTTCTGTAAATTCATGCTCAGGGCACACTTCCTCTACTCCCACACTGTGTTCCTACTCACTCTATATATTTGAGTATATATAGGGAATATATATACCTACTACATAGGAAATCTTTTTTTTTTTTAAAAAAGGAAAGATCTATGACCAATTTAGATGTCTCCTCTTTAAAGGCTGTGTAGGAATATGAGGATAATAATTTTGAGCTAATATGAAGTGAAAAAAATATATGAGTATCAGTGGCTTAAAACAACAGAATAGATTGGAAAAAATTTTAATAAACTGTTTTATTGCCACTGACTCAAAGGGAAGCTTCATCAACACCCATAAAGGGGTATTGGCTGGCCCCTGAGGAAGCCAGATGGCATGAAGTAAGGCAGGCTTGCTGACTTCTTGCCCAAGCAGGCAGAGCTGGTTTTCCCTGTTTATTTCAGTGGCTAACCTTTCTCACCCCTAAAATTTCCCCATTCTTTGTCCTTAACATCCTTGTACATATCCTTCACATGCCTCCAAAGGTCTCCACAAACCCAGTCCTGCCAAGGCCACATGCAATTCCGATCACCACATTCTGGTCAGGAATGAAGGGTGCCTTGGCAGGACAGGCTATATACAATTTGACAAGGCCACAGGTTACAGGGAAGGCAGTACAGAGGTTATAGACATGGAGTCCGCAGCTACCTTGCCTGGGTTCAAATCCTGGCTCTGTCACTTACTAGCTGGGTGACCTGAGGTAAGCCCCTTAGTCACTCTGTGCCTCCATTTCCTCATCTGTAAAATGGGGAAATTTTATCTACCTCACAGGGGATTTAAGGATTGAGTTAATATTTTGTAAAATACCTATAATTGGGCCTGGCCAATTAGATATGAGTCAGTATACAGGGAATCTTTTTCTTAAAAAAAGATATCTATTAACTATCTATGACTGACTTAGATGTCTCTTCAAAAGCTGTGTAGAAATATGAGTCATAATTCTGAGCTAATACAGAGTATAATAAGCCAGCCAGTGTTTAGTTTGTCCCTAGGTCCATGCAGCCCTGTCATACAGATGAGAAAAATGCTCAAAAAGGTGAGGTAACTCTCCCAGGGTTCCATGTCTGGCTGTGTGAACGACCTGCTACAACCAGCATGAAACTTCGAGCAGGTCACCTTTGAGCAGGTTACTTCGCTTCTCTAAGCTTCTATAAAAGCAAGAAAGAAAAAGTCATTTTGTAACATGTACATGTGTGGTGCAACCTTAGTGATGAATGTGAGCCAGGGAAGTTCCTTCTGTTGTCCACCCTGGTGGTGACTGCTCGCCTCTGATCCACTGTTCAAAACCAATACTAATTCATTCATGTGTCTCACTTTTCCCAAGGAGCTAAAAGGGACGCTGTCGGACATAAAAAGATGAAAAGTCCTAATTTCAGGGGTGACAAGTCAGAAAGGTGAGTAGGAGCCAGAGCTGGTGGTGTGAAATGTTAATCTCAGGAGTTTAAACTTTGACAGGCGGGTGTGCTCAGTATTCTTGGTCTCCCCTTCCTTCCCTAACTGATTCTGTGTGCCCTGCTTTTTGTTTCCGGAGTCAGAAGGTCAGTCTCTAAAGGCCTGGGCTCCAGGTCTTCTGGCTCTCTCTTTTTTTTTTTTTAAAGACAGGGTTTCACCATGTTGGCCAGGCTGCTCATGAACTCCTGACCTCAGGTGATCCGTCTGCCTCGGCCTCCCAAAGTGCTGGGATTATAGGTGTGAGCCAGTGCGCCCAGCCTCTAGCTTTCATCTGAGTCCAGCCATGGGAAAGCACCAGGAAGAATAGATCGGCAAGCAGGAAGAAAGATCAAGGTGTTTATTCTCTGCCTTCTTTCTCTGCCAGGATGTGGTTCTGGCAGGAGCTGTGCTCCTTAACAAACGTCACAGCTCCTTTGCAGGACTCCTCTTCCATGACCATTGCTTTTGCTGGGTTCCAGTGACACATCCTCACTCCATCATTGCACCTGGGGTGGTGACACTACCTTGCCAGTCCCTGGGTGCTCCACTATCCCTTGTATGTTTCCTTTACTACTCAAACTATTGTCAATAATCCCTTCATTAAAGGCTTTTTAATTAACCCTTTGAGCGCACTGACAGTTTCCTGCCTGGACCTTGACTAACGTAGGTAAGCAATAAGAACCACTGAATTTTTTTTCTTTCTTTTTTTTTTTGAGATGGAGTCTTGCTCTGTTCACCCAGGCTGGAGTGCAGTGGCGTGATTTCGGCTCACTGCAACCTCTGCCTTCCAGGTTCAAGCAATTCTCCTGCCTCAGCCTCTCGAGTAGTTAGGACTACAGGTGCGTGCCACCATACCCGGCTAATTTTTGTATTTTTGGTAGAGATAGGTTTAACCATATTGGCCAGGCTGGTCTCAAACTCCTGACCTTGTGATCCACCTGCCTTGGCCTCCCAAAGTCTTGGGATTACATGTGTGAGCCACCGCGCGCTGGCCTGAATTTTTTTTTTTAATTTGGCAGAAAGATGTAGGTAGGATAGAGTTTAGAAGACACTAGACACAGAGAACCAGTTAGGATATCAATTGAAACATAAGGAGGGTCTACTGGAGGGAATGAAATGGACCGCACAGTTATTACTAGAATTTGGGACTATCAGTGGGGTGGGAGAGCCATATTAAAAAAAAAAAACACTGAACTATAGACCAGCACCTCTTATAAACTTAGGCACAGTTAAAAATCCTCAACAAAATATTATCAAATTAAATCTAGCAATGTGTTAAAAGACAATACACCAGTTGGGCACAGTGGCTCCCGCCTGTAATCCTAGCACTCTGGGAGGCTGAGGTGGGCAGATTACCTGAGATCAGGAGTTCGAGACCAGCCTGGCCAACATGGTGAAACCCTGTCTCTACTACAAAAATTAGCTGGGCATGATGGCGTGTGCCTGTAATCCCAGCTACCCAGGAGGCTGAGGCAGGAGAATCACTGAAACCCAGGAGACAGAGGCTGCAACGAGCAGAGATCATGCCACTGGCATTCCAACCTGGGCAACATAGCAAGACTCCATCAATTAAAAAATACATAAACAAATGAATAAAAATAAAACCAATACACCATGACCAAGAGGAGTTTAATCCCAAGAATGCAAGCCTGGCTTAACATTCTAAAATCAATTACTATTGGATAGGAGAATATGGGTTTTTTTGTTTGTTTGTTTTGAGACAGAGTCTTGCTCTGTCACCCAGGCTGGTATGCAGTAGCACTATCTTGGCTCACTGCAACCTCCGCCTCCTGGGTTCAGGCAATTCTCGTGCCTCAGCCACCTGAGTAGTTGGAACTACAGGTTTGTGCCACCAGGCCTGGCTAATTTTTGTTTATTTTGTAGAGAAGGGGTTTCACCATGTTGGCCAGGCTGGTCTTGAACTCCTGGCCTCAAGTGATGCACCTGCTTCAGCTTCCCAAAGTGCTGGGATAACACAAGCAAGCCACCGCACCCAGCCTGGATAGCAGAATGTTTAACTTAAAAAAAAAAAAAAAAAAAAAGGGCCAGGTGCGGTGACTCACCTATAATCCCAGCATTTTGGGAGGCCAAGGCAGGTGGATTACTTGAGACCAGGAGTTCAAGACCAGCCTAGTAAACATGGTGAAACCCTGTCTCTACAAAAACAAACAAACAAAAAAAGCCAGGTGCAGTGGCACACACCTGTGGTTCTGTTTACTTAGGAGGCTGAGGTGGGAGGAATACTTGAGCCGGGGAGGTGGAGGTTGCAGTGAGCTGTGATTGCACCACTGTACTTCAGCCTGGGCGACAGAGGATGACTCTGTCTCAAAAAAATAAAAAATAAATTACTATAACTCACCATATCAATAGTCACTAGAGTACATTAATTAGAAATACAAATTAAGACCAGGCACAGTGGCTCATGCCTGTAATAGCACTTTGGGAGGCCAAGGCGGTCAGATCGCCTGAGGTCGAGAGTTCGAGAACAGCCTGGCTAACATGGTGAAACCCCATCTCTATTTAAAAAAAAATACAAAAATTAGCCAGGCACGGTGGTGCACGCCTATAATCCCAACTACTCAGGAGGCTGAGGCAGAAGAATCACTTGGACCCGAGAGGCGGAGGTTGTAGTGAGCCGAGATTGCACCACTGCACTCCAGCCTGGGCGACATAGCAAGACACTGTCTCAAAAAGAAAAAAAGAGAAAGAAATACAAATTAAAACATTCAGTACAACCACACACATTACAATATCTGAAATTCAGAAAATCTGATATCAAATACTGGCAAGGGTAGGAAGCAAATGTTCATTATTGGTGAAAATGTATAACAATATAGCCACTTTGGAAAAGTTTGCCATCTTATAAAGTTAACCAGATACCTATCATACAACCTAGCAATCCTAATTCTAGACTTAGTACTTACCAAGAGAAATGAAAACTTACATTCACACAAAAACCTATATGTGAATGTCTATACAGTGGCTTTATTCATAATTGCCACATCTTGTCATCAACACAAATATCCATCAATTGGTGAACACATAAACAGTAATATATCAATGCCAATTGATCCAATGGATACTACTCAGCCATAAAAAGGAACATACTATGGATGTATGCCACAATGAACAAATCTCAAATGCATTCTACTAACTGAAAGATGCCCTACTCAAAGGCTCCATGCTGTGTGATTCCATTTAAATGCCATAATGGAAAAGCAAAACTGTAGGGACAAAAAGTAGATCAGTGGTTGCCAAGGGTTGGAACTGGGACCATGGGTAGACAACAAAGGGGCAAAGGGGAATTTTTGCAGGGTGATGAAACTGTTCTATATCTTGTCTAGGGTGGCAGTTATATGACAGCATCTGTCAAAACTGATAGAAAAAGGGTAAACTTTACTGTTCTGTAAATTATACTTCAATAAATGTGACCCCCACACACACTAAAAACAAACAAACAAACAAAAACCTGACACTGAAGTTCTAAGCCTCAGTGACTGAGAAACTGCAGTGTCCTTAAGAGAAACATGGAACCCAAAAGGTCTGACTGCTGAGACTTTGGGCGGGGGGAAGCTGAGCTTTGTGAATTGTTTTTTCCCCAGACTGGCTGAATCTCATCTTACCTTCTGTGTATCTAGTGTATACATCCCAGCTTCTGCCAAACTAGAGGCAACGATCCACTGCCTATCATAGGGGTGGAAGAAATCCAATCTGATGACTTTTTGTAAACAGTTTTATAGGTATGACGGAACACAGTCATATCCATTTGTTTACCTACTCCTTTATTTATGATTGCTTTTTTTTGTACCACAACAGCAGAGTAGGTACAAGAGAAGCCATATGGCCCATACAGCTTAAGATACGTAAATTTTGGAGGCCAGTGCGGTGGCTCACATCCGTAATCCCAGCACTTTGTAAGGCCGAGGCAGGCAGATTGCTTGAGGCCAGGAGCTCAAGACCAACATGGTGAAACATTGGCTCTACTAAAAATTCTCAAATTAGCCAGGCTTTGGGGTGTGTGCCTGTGATCCCAGCTACTCAGGAGGTGGAGGCATGAGAATCACTTGAACCTGAGAGGCGGAGGTTGCAGTGGGCAGAGATGATGTCACTGCACTCCAGCCTGAGCGACAGAGCGACTCTGTCTCAAAAAAAAAAAATTACGATTTGACCCTTTAGAGAAAGGATTTGCTGGCCCCTGCTCTACACTCTTTTACAAGGCCCAGGAACTGCAAGTGACAGAGTATCATCATGAAAGCAGCCAGGATTTTTTTTCCCTTGAGATGTAGTCTCACTCTGGCGTTGAGTCTGGAGCACAGTGGCGCGATTTCAGCTCACTACAACCTCTGCCTCCTGGGTTCAAGCAATTCTCCTGCCTCAACCTCCCAAGTAGATGGGATTATAGGCATGCACCACCATGCCTGGGTAATTTTTGTATTTTTAGTAGAGATGGGGTTTTACCATGTTGGCCGGGCTAGTATTGAATTCCTGACCTCGGGTGATCCACACGCCTTGGACTCTCAAAGTGCTGGGATTACAGTAGTGAGCCATCGTGCCCAGCCAGTAGCCAGAATTATAGTAAAAGAAGGATCACTCTACCTCACTCTGTGTGAGAAATCAGATCTTGGGAATTCTGGAGTCAGTGCATAACTTTAGAGGTCACTCACTCAGAAGGCAGTTTGTATAGGGGTCAGACCCTCAGCAGAAAGTGCCTAAGAAGCTTTCTTTCCTGTCAACAGTCTTTATAATGTTGGGGTTGTAAAGTGCAGAGTTAAAACCTGTATTTCCCAGCTGGATGCGGGTGGCTCATGCCTGTAATCCCAGCACTTTGGGAGGCTGAGGTGGGTGGATCACCTGAGGTCAGGAATTCAAGACCAGCCTGACCAACATGGAGAAACCTCGTCTCTACTAAAATTACAAAATTAGCCGGGCATGGTGGCACATACCTGTATCCCAGTTACTTGGGAGGCTGAGGCAGGAGAATCACTTGAACCCGGGAGGCGAAGGTTGCAGTGAGCCAAGATCATGCCATTCATTGTACTCCAGCCTGGGCAACAAGAGTGAAATGGTCTCAAAAAAAAACAAAACAAAACAAAACAAAAACAGACCTGTATTTCCCAGCACTCCTTGCAAAGAAATATGTCAAATGAGATAAATATAGAAGGTACAGTTTGACAGAATGTCTGGAAATGTCCTTTAAAGGAGGAAATCTCAATTGGCAGGAACTGTCATCCCTGCCCCTTTCTGTCTGGAATTACCACCAGGGGGTGACTTGAGGATAAAACACAATTTCTTGCAGATTTTGACACTGAAAAGATGAATCAGGCATTATCTTTGCCCTCAAAGAACTCCACAGATCAGACAGGCACTTGAGCAAATCTGTCATAATGGTACGACCGGCAGAGCAACAGAAACTTGTCTCTGGTGCAGAGAAGAGCACCATTAACTACAGAGGCTAGAGGCAGTGTACAGACAGGAAAAGACTTCCTGGAGGAGATGACGTAACTCCCCATTTCCCCCTCTGCCCAGTCCCTGGCAACCATCATCCTACTTCCTGTCTCTGAATCTGACTACTCTAGGTACCTCACATAAGTGGAATCATACAGTACTTGTGATTCTGTGTCTGGCTGATTTCACTCAGCGTAATGTCCTCAAGATTCATCCATGTTGTAGCATGTGTCAGATTTTCCTTTCTTTTATAACTGAATAATATTCCATCGTGTGTATATACCACATTTTGCTTATCCATTTATCTGTCAGTGAATGCTTGAGCTGCTTCTACATTTTACTATGTCAATAATGCTGCTATGAACTTGGGTGTACAAATTAGTTTTTTGACCCCAAGTTCAGTACTTTAAATTTTCACTCTAATAAATTTCATTAAGTTTAATTTGGGTGACTGTTTACCAGTTGAGATCATTTTGGATATTTACTCACTGTCCCTACCAGCTTTGTGTCAGCTGAAAATCAGATCAGCATAACAACATCTCTTTTTGAGTAAACATTATGTGCCCCATGCTTTACAGGTATCATCTTATTTAACAATTATAACTTTCAGAGGCAGGTGTCATTATTATTATCTTCATTTCATAGATGAGGAAACTGAGGCTGCCATCATTTTTTTGGATTACTGATTTCAAGTACAGTAATTACAGTTTCACAGAACTATACTAGCTCTCATTTCTCTTTTTGCCCAGTGGGATGAGAGGCTACAAAAAACCCCACAGCTCACATCTAAATAAATGATATTTATAGCTGGCACTTCCCTCAAGGTTACTAATAATCCAGCAAGCATACTAAAAAAAACAAATTGTGGCTGGGCACAGTGGCTCACGCCTGTAATCACAGCACTTTGGGAGGCTGAGGTGGACAGATCATGAGGTCAGGAGATCAAGACCATCCTGGCTAACACAGTGAAACCCTGTTTCTACTAAAAATACAAAAAATTAGCTGGGCATGGTGGCGTGCACCTGTATCCCAGCTACTCAGGAGGCTGAGGCAGGAGAATTGCTTGAACCTGGGAGGTGGAGGTTGCAGTGAGCCGAGATCGCGCCACTGCACTCCAGCCTGGGTGACACAGCGAGCAAGACTTTCAAAAAGCAATGAAGAAAAAAAAACAAATTGTTACCAAGTGCACACACAGTTAGAACTGATCATGATTTCCGCAGGGCCAACAACCAGATGTGTATAGGCACCCGACACAGAGCTAGACCTTAATAAATGTTAGATTATGATGACCTTTATAAACCCACACACCTTGCAGTATTCACCAGTTCTCTTTCCAGGTGCTCAGGGATCATTTGTTTGATGAGATGTTCTTGCACTGTTCTTAGGAATCACCACCATCAGGCTCAAACATCTCTGATGTGTATCTCCCATCATCTGGCACCTGGCTCTACTCCAAAATGCCTCAATACGTATTAACAGTAGTTTATAGGCCGGGCAAGGTGGCTCACAACCGTAATCCCAGCATTTTGGGAGGCTGAGGCGGGCAGATCACGAGGTCAAGAGATCAAGACCATCCTGGCCAACATGGTGAAACTCTGTCTCTACTAAAAATGCAAAAAATTAGCTGGGTGTGGTGGTGCGTGCCTGTAGTCCAAGCTACTCGGGAGGCCGAGACAGGAGACCTGCTTGAGTGAGCTGGGATCGCGCCACTGCACTCCAGCCTGGCAATAGAGCAAGACTGTCTCAAAAACAAAAACAAAACAGTAGTTATGGACTATATCATGGTCAGCTGGTACTTTTCTGAGACCCGTGGGATGTAATTCAAATTGAACAGAAGAAACAAACCCACTGGGCGCTGGGTATTCTACTTTCCCTGCACCTGGTCTTTCCAGCTGGGTCTTTGATGAAAGAGAACTATAGGAGTTGAATAGTTGTTTTCCCCGCCATGGTATCCATTATTCGTCCTAAATACCTCTTAGTATATCTTCAATAATACTTTTGATTGCCTGCAGGTTTTTTCTTTTCTTTTCTTTTTTTAAGACAGAATCCCGCTCTGTTGCACAGGCTGCAGTGTGGTGGCATAATCTCAGCTCACTGCAACCTTTGCCTTCCTGGTTCAAGCAATTCCTGTGCCTCAGCCTCCCAAGTAGCTGGAATTACAGGTGTGTGCCACCACGCCCAGCTAATTTTTGTATTTTCAGTAGAGACAGGGTTAAGTCATGTTGGCCAGGCTGGTCTCGAACTCCTGGCCTCCAGTGATCCACCCACCTTGGCCTCCCAAAGTGCTGAGATCACAGGCATGAGCCACCGTGACTGCCCTACCTACAGGTTTTTTCAAGTGTCATTACTTGTCTCCCTAAGCCTATTAGCAGCAGAAAGCTCTTCAGAAATTTATAGATAAATGGAGCCTGGGTGGTTCCATCCAAGCTTTTAAAAAAGGTACCTGTAATAGTCTAGGCACGGTGGCTCATGCCTGTAATCCCAGCACTTTGTGAGGCCGAGGTGGGCGGATCACTAGAGGTCAGGAGTTCAAGACCAGCCTGGCCAACATGGTGAAACCCTGTCTCTACTAAAAATACAAAAATTAGCTGGGCATGTGGCAGATGCCTGTGGTCCCAGCTACTCAGGAGGCTGAGGCACGAGAATCACTTGAACCCAGGAGGTGGAGGCTGCAGTGAGCTGAAATCACACCACTGCATTCCAGGCTGAGCAACAGAGCAAGACTGTCTTAAAAAAAAAAAAAAGTGCTTTTAAGAGTTTTCCCTGTGATCATACTTTTTTTTTTTTTTTCCCAGATGGAGTCTTGCTCTGTCACCCAGGCTAGAGTGCAGTGATATGATATCGGCTCACTGCAACCTCCGCCTCCCAGGTTCAAGCAATTCTCCTGCCTCAGCCTCCCAAGTAGCTGGGATTACAGACACAAGCCACCACACCCAGCTAATTTTTGTATTTTTAGTAGAGATGGGATTTCACCACATTGGCCAGACTGGTCTTGAACTCCTGACCTCATTATTCACCCACCTCGGCCTCCCATAGTGCTGGGATTACAGGCATGAGCCACTGTGCCCAGGCAGAAAATTCTTCTTAAGAAATGGTGTTGGGGGGGACCCGTCTCTCCGCCCCCTCGGGGGTGGCGGCAGTGGGCCCACCCCTCTCCGAGTGCTACAGCCCCCAGGCAGCAGCACTTCACGAATCCTGGGGCTGAGGGAGCAAGACAATTTTTTTAAATTTTCTTTTAAAAATATTAAAAAAAAAAAAAAAAAAATAGAAAGAAAAAGAAAGAAATGGTGTTCGGGCCAGGAGGGGGTGGCTCACACCGGCAATCCCAGAACTTTGGGAGGCCAAGGTGGGTGGATCAGGAGGTCAAGAGATCGAGACCATCCTGGCCAACATGGTGAAACCGCGTCTCTACTAAAAATACAAAAATTAGCTGGGCGTTTGACACGCGCCTGTAGTCTCAGCTACTTGGGAGGCTGAGGCGGAAGAATCGCTTGAACCCAGGAGGTGGAGGTTGCAGTGAGTTGAGACCGAGACTGCGCCACTGTGCCCCAGCCTGGTGACAGAGCAAGACTCTGATTCAAACAAAAAAAAAAAAAAAAAAAAAAAAAGAAATGGTGTTCGAAGAATTGGATATCCATAATGGCAAGCAATTAACCTTAACCCCTCTCTCTCACTGCATATGCAAAAATTAATTCAAGACAGATCAAAGACCTAAATGTAGAAGCCAGAACCATAAAGTTTCTAAGAAAATACATCAGAGTATTTTTTGAAATCATGGAGTACGGATTTCTTGGACAGGACACAAAAAGCACTAACTCACTGATAAACTGGATTTCAAAATTTAAAAGAATTTCTGCTCATTAAAAGACATCATTAAAAAAATGAAAAGGCAAGCCACAGGTTGGGAAAAAATATGAGCGGAACATATATGTAACAACGCTTTGGAAGGCCGAGGTGGGTGGATCACCTGAGGTCAGAAGTTTGAGACTAACCTGACCAATATGGTGAAACCCCATCTCTACTAAAAATACCAAAGTACCCAGGCGTGGTGGCGTGAGCCTGTAATCCCAGCTACTCAGGAGGCTAAGGCAGGACAATCAGGGGAACCAGGGAGGCGAGCTGAGATTGAGGGGAGGCAAACTGAGACTGAAGAGAGGAGAGGGAAGGAGAGGGGAGAGGGAGGGGAAGGGAGGCAAGCCAAGATTGAGGGGAGGGGAGGGGAGGCAAGCCAAGATAGAGGGGAGGGATTTTCTTTTTAAAATTTTTATTAATTTTTAAATTATTATTAATTTTTCTTTTAAAAATTTTTATTAATTTTTTGTAGAGATGGGAGTCTCACTATGTTGCCTAGGCTGGTCTCCACCTGATGGCCTCCTGCCTCAGTCTTCCAAAGTGCTGGGATTACAATGAAAACAATAAAAAGATGAACCACTCAATTAAAAAAGTTGTCCAGGCTAGGCATGGTGGCTCATGCCGTGAGCCATCTCTCCTGGCCTTTATGAATCTTAAAAACATTACGTAGGCTGGGCGTAGTGGCTTACACCTGTAATCCCAGCACTTTGGGAGGCTGAGGAGGGCAGATCACAAGGTCAGGAGTTCAAGACCAGACTGGCCAACATGTTGAAACCCCGTCTCTACTAAAAAATACAAAAATTAGCTGGGCATGGTGGCTCATGCTTGTAATACCAGCTACTTGGGAGGCTGAGGTAGGAGAATTACTTGAATTGGGACCCGGGAGGCGGAGGTTGCAGTGAGCCGAGATATGCGCCAGTGCTCTCCAGTCTGGGCTACAGAGCGAGACGCCATCTCAAAAAAAAAAAAAAAAAATTACGTAAAGTGAAAGATGGCAGGCCCACACACAAAAGACCCATACTGTAGGGGAGGGGAGAAATGAGACAATTCCAAAGTTTGCAGAGGATATGTAACAAATGGAACTCCCATACAATCTTGGTGGGAGTCTAAAACAGAATAACCACTTAAGAAAACTGACAGTTTCTTATAGTTAATCATACATCAACCCAATCACACAGTAACTCCACTTATAGATCTTTATCTAAGGAAATAAAAGCATAAGTCCACACACAAAAAATTACACAAATGTTCACAGCAGCCTTATTATAATGGCCCCACACTGGAAACAAATGTTCACAGAACAGACAGTAAAACAGTAAAAAGAAATGAACTATTAATGAATTTTCTTTTTAAAAATTTTATTAATTTTTTGTAGAGATAGGAGTCTCACTATGTTGCCCAGGCTGGTCTCGACCTGGTGGCCTCCTGCCTCAGTCTTCCAAAGTGCTGGGATTATAATGAGCCATCTCTCCTGGCCTGTATGAATCTTTAATTTTTTTTATTTCTTTTTTTCAGTATGTTGTTTACGCCTGTATGAATCTTAAAAACATTATGTAGAGTGAAAGATAGCAGGCCCATACACAAAAGAGCGATACTATAGAATTCCATTTATTTGAAATTCAGGAACAAGCCGGCCTTATTTATAGAGACACTAGTCAGAAGGTGGCAGTGGCAGTGGTGGCTGAGGTGGAGGGAATTGACCAGAAAGGGGCACAGGCCACATTTTAGAGTGATGGAAATGTTCTGTATCTTGTGTGGTGCTTTGGTTACATGGTGATACAATTGTCAAAACTCATCAAATTGAATATTTAAGATCTGTGTTTTTGACTGGGCACCGTGGCTTACACCTGTAATCTCAGCACTTTGGGAGGCTGAGGTGGGTGGATCACAAGGTCAAGAGTTTGAGACCATCCTGGCCAACATGGTGAAACCCCATCTCTATGAAAAATGCAAAAATTAGCCAGGTGTGGTGGTATGTGCCTGTAGTCCCAGCTACTTGGGAGACTGAGGCAGGAGAAGTGCTTGAACCTGGGAGGCAGAGGTTGCAGTGAGCCAAGATTGTGCCACTGCACTCCAGCCTGGTGACAGAGCAAGACTCCATCTCAAAAAAAAAAAATCTGTGTTTTTCATTGTATATAAATTATACCTTAATTTTTAATGACCTTAAGTAGTTGTGCCCAAGTACACAGAACAACCTGTTCACACCTTGCAAATTCAGGTCTATAATCAAACTAAGTGGATATGTGCGAATTAGAAACCTCCTTTAAAACAAACAAAAAAACCCTGTAAGCTCACTTTTGGGGACATCATCAGCATAGGCTGGGGCCAAGAGAATAAGTTTTCTGAGACAGTAACTTCAAGCTAAGGCCCAGTAGGCTGGTCAGTCCCAGCACTTGCTGAGCGTATTTGAAGATGGCACTTTTCCCTGGGCAGTGTCACACTGGGTGGGTGGCTGAGCTGCGGATGTTAGGAAGTCCTCACCTCTTATGAACAACTCAGATTGACGAAGGGAGGGTTCAAAAAGGAGTTCTCCTGTATCACTTCCAGCAAGCAAATTTAACAATGGCTATACATAGAGCAATGGTGTGTATCGGTTTGTAGTTGTTGCTATACAGGCTGGTCAATAAGACTTGGCACCAAAAGAGTGACACGCCCTCACTTAGTGTCGGCCTCCACTGTGCATCAAGGGCCACTCACCATAAGACTAGCCCCAGAGCCAGCCCCACACCTTCCACCTCCACAGACTTGTTGCACACCTCTGTCCCCTCAGACACATTCCAAAGGGCCAGTGTCAATACCCATACTACAGAATTCCATTTACTTGAAATGAAATGCAATTAAGACTTATTTGAGAATTTGATTTTTCTGTGGGTGAATTCTTTTCAGTAATTTTATCCTAATATAACACATGCTAAAATAAAGCACTGGAGTCAGAGGTGAGGTCAGGGCCCTAGTTATGAAGTGAGACAGATCCTCAACCTAACTTAAAAACAAATTGTAGGGCTGACAGCAGTGGCTCACAACTATAATCCCAGCACTTTGGGAGGCTGGGGCAAGCGGTTCACTTGAGCCCAGGAGTTTGAGACTAGCCTGGGCAACATGACAAAACTCATTCTCTACAAAAAAATACAAAAATTAGCCAGGCATTGTGGTACACAGCTGTAGTCCCAGCTACTCAGGAGAGGAGACTGAGGTGGGAGGATCTCTTGAGCCCCAGAGATCAAGGCTGCAGTGGGCTGTGATTGTACCACTTCACTCCAGCCTGGGCAATAGAGCCTATCTCAAAAAAAAAAAAAAAAAAAGATTGTGACATTAGCTAAGCTGATTAGGTGTTTTAGGTGCTCGCGTATAAAATAACACCTGTAATTTATGCAAGTTGATTAATAAATACTTATTAAGCACGGACTATGAGCCAGGCCTCAGCAAAGCACTGGATACTCCGGTAAGCCAAAGAGATAAAGTTTCTGCTTGCATGGAGTGTGCAGTCTAGGAGGAGAGATAAGACAAATAATCACATAAATATGTAATTACAATTTGAGATTAAATGTTATAAAGGAAAAGAATGGTGCTTAATCACACTGCCACGTGTGTACCTATGCAACAATCTTGCATGTTCTTCACATGTACCCCAAAACATAAAATACAATAAAAATTTAAAAAAAAAAAAAAAGAATGGTGCTATGAGAGACTCAACAGGATATAAATTAGCCTTATTATGGGGTCTCACTCTGTCAACAGGCTGGAGTGCAGTGGCATGATCTCAGCTCACTGCAACCTCCACCTCCTGGGTTCAATCATTCCTGCCACCTCAGCCCCCGAGTAGCTGGGACCACAGGCACATGCCATCATACCTGGCTACTTTTTTGTATTTTTGGTAGAGATGGGGTTTCCCCACGTTGCCCAGGCTAGTCTCAAGGTTGGTATTGAACTCCTGTCCTCAAGTGATCTGCCTGTCTCAGCCTCCCAAAGTGCTAGGATTACAGACTTGAGCCACCTCACCCAGTCAAACTGGCCTTATGTTTATTTTTTTTAATTTTTATTTTTTTGAGACAGAGTCTTACTCTGTCACTGGGGCTGGAGTGCAGTGGCACAATCTTGGCTCATCACAATCTCTGCTTCCTAGGTTCAAGTGATTCTCCTGCCTCAGCCTCCCCAGTACCTGGGATTACAGGCATGCACCATGAGGCCCAGCTAATTTTTTTTTCGTATTTTTATTTTTATTTATTATTTGTAGAGACAGGGGCTTGCTCTGTTGCTCAGGCTGGAGTGCAATGGGGCGATCATAGCTTACAGTAACCTCAAACTCCTGGGCTCAAGTAATCCTCCCGCCTCGGCCTCCCAAAGTGCTGGGATTACAGGCATGAGCCATTGCGCCAGGCCTATATATATGTGTATATATATACATATATATATATATATTTTTTTTTTTTTTTTTTTTTTGAGACGGAGTCTCGCTCTATCTCCAGGCTGGAGTGCAGTGGTACAATCCCAGCTCACTGCAATTTCTGCTTTCTGGTTTCAAGCAATTCTCCTGCCTCAGCCTCCTGAGTAGCTGGGACTACAGGCAGGCACCACCACACCCGGCTAATTTTTTGTATTTTTAGTAGAGACGGGTTTTCACCATGTTGGTCAGGATGGTCTTGACCTCTTGACCTTGTGATCCACCCGCCTTGGCCTCCCAAAGTGCTGGGATTACAGGCGTGAGCCACAGGGTCCTGCCAGGCCTGTATTTTTAGTAGAGGTGGGGTTTCACCATGTTGGCTGGGCTGGTATCAAACTCCTGACCTCAAGTGATCTGCCTGCCTCGGCCTTCCAAAGTTACCCTTATTTTTAAAAGTGTTCAATGAAAGATTTATAATGCACTCTGAGTTTCATGTGAGAAAAGTTTCATACTCCGAGACTGAATTATGATAAAAACACTGACATTGTGAGTCAATTTCTATTCACTGACCCTTACCCTGCTCCTTGACTACCAATTCCCACTTCCTGTGTTATATTCAGAGTTGAGCTCACTCTCTCTCCCCAACTGCAAGACTCTTTGCAGAGGTACCTATACATTGCCATGGTCCTGAACAAAGTCTTCGTCACCATGGAAAAAAATCCAAACAATGACACTGGTAGTGTAGTAAATGCACGACAGCCCAATGTCATTAGAAACCCAATTTGTGATGAGCGACACTCCCCTTCCCCAGAGCAGTACCAGTCCCAAAAGTATTTATTTAGTATGAAGAATCCAAAAGAGGCAGGAGGGAAAAGTAAAATGTTCAGAACTTCAAATTGCAATCATGCAACTCTCTCATGATGCTCTGTGTTCAGGTATCGTGGCTGAAAACTTTAGTGGTTGTAAATCACAGTACAAATAACCAAGCTTCAGTTATCTGATCTTTGTCAAATACAATTAAATCCAGTGGTCAATTCTTACCTTCTTCCCATTTTGACCTATCAGCAGCATCTGACATGGCAGATTCCACCTTCCTTGAAACACTCTTCTTCATCTGACTTCCACAACACAAATTTCTTCAGATTTTCTTCTTACCTCTCTGACCACTTCTTGGTTCCTTCTGCTCGTTTCTCCTGATGATGACTGTAGTAACCATGGCTCAGTCCTCAGTCTATTTCTCTTTTCTTTTTTTTTTTTTTTGTTTTTTGTTTTTTGAGACGGAGTCTTGCTCTGTCGCCAGGCTGGAGTGCAGTGGTGCAATCTTGGCTCACTGCAACCTCTGCCTCCTGGGTTCAAGCAATTCTTCCGCCTCAGCCTCCCGAATAGCTGGGACCACAGGCACGTGCCACCATGCCCGGCTATTTTTTGTATTTTTAGTAGAGATGGGGTTTCACCATGTTGGCCAGGATGGTCTCGATCTCTTGACCTCGTGATCCGGCCGCCTCAGCCTCCCAAAGTGCTGGGATTACAGGCGTGAGCCACCATGCCCGGCCTCTATTTCTCTTTTATATCTATACTCACTCCCTTGGTGGTTTCATTCAGTGCCATGGCTTTCAAATGTTATCTATTCCTGATGGCCCCAAAGTTATCAGCCAGGTCCTCTCCCTTGAGCTCCAGACAGGTGCAAACAACCGCCTATCTGACATCTGTACTTGGATTTTTGTTGTTGTTGTTTTTTGTGTTTTTTTTGAGACAGAGTCTCACTCTGTTGCCCAGGCTGGAATGCAGTGGCACAATCTCGACTCACAGCAACCTCCACTTCCTGGTTTTCCAGCGATTCTCCTGCCTCAGCCTCCTAAGTAGCTGGGATTACAGGCGCCCACCACCACGCCCTGCTATTCTTTTGTATTTTTAAGTAGAGATGGGGTTTCACCATGTTAGCCAGGATGTTCTCTATCTCTTGACCTCGTGATCCGCCCACCTTGGCCTCCAAAAGTGCTGGGATTACAGGCATGAACCACTGCGCTGGGCCCTCTACTTGGATGTTTAATAGGCATCCCAAACTTAAAATGTCCAGGACTAAACTCCTGATATTTCTCCCCACCAAACATACTCTTCCCACAATGCCTTCATCTCAGAAACTGGTAACACAAATTTTTCAACTACTCAAGTTAAAACCTTGGAGTTATCCTTGATTCTTCTTTTTCTCTCACACTTCACATCTGATCCATTAACAAGTTTTGCTGAGTTTCTACCTTCAAAACCCTGCATCCAAGCACCTCCTACAACTGCTTTCACTACCACCTCCGTTCAATTAACCCTTACCTCTCTTCTACATTATTTCAATAGCCTAACTGGTCTCCCAGCTTCTACCCTACCTGGCCCCCTGCCTCCCATCTACTCTCAACATACCACTGAGAACAACTCAATTAAAATGTAGTCAGATCAATCCACTCCTCTGTCCAAACCCTCCAAAGGCTTCCCATCTCTCTTGGAGTCGAAGTTCTTTGAGAAATTTCCCATCTGTCTTGGAGTCAAAGTTCTTTAATTGACCTATAAGGCCCTACATGATATCTGTCTGCACCCCCACTCCACCTTTTACCTTACTGATCGTATGTTCTACTCGATCTTTCTTCACTCACTCTGCTCTGGTTGTGGTAGCTCTCTGGTATCCACACCGCAAACAGGTCAGGTACATACTGTCTTAGGGTCTTTGCACTTGCACTGTCCTCTACTGGGCAGACTTCCACTTGGCTTTCTCTCTCTCTCCTTCAGGTTTCTACTTCAATGCTGTCTTTTCAGAAACAGGTTTATTTGGCCAGGCATGGTGGCTCACGCCTGTAATCCCAGCGCTTTGGGAGGCCAAGGGAGGCGGATCATGAGGTCAAGAGATCAAGACCATCCTGGCCAACATGGTGACACCCCATCTCTGCTAAAAATATAAAAATTAGCTGGGTATGGGGGCGAGTGCCTGTAGTCCCAGCAACTTGGGAGGCTGAGATGGGAGAAACGCTTGAACCTGGGAGGTGAAGGTTGCAGTGAGCCGAGATCACACCACTGCACTCCAGCCTGGGTCACAGAGTGAGCTTCCATCTCAAAAAAAAAAAAAAAAAAAAAAAGAAACAGGTTTATTTTTCCACTGTTTGTCTCTCCCCACCATCCCTCCTAGAATGTATGGTCCTTGAAGACAGAATTTTTTGTCTGTTTTGTTCACTGCTATATCCCCAGTGCCTAAAAGAAGGTCTGATACATAGTTGGTGCTCAATAAATATTTGCTGAAAGAATGAAAGATTTTAGAGCTAGTTCCTGCAGAGTCAGTCAATAAACTAAAACATATATACTGAGCTCATCAAAACCATACATACATAATTCAGTAGGCTCTTAGGATATGCTTAAAAATGTAATAAAGAGATTGCTTATGTCACTAGCCTAAGTAGTTTGGAGTAGAATCTGGTTTGAGGGTTCAGGAAAGGAAACAAGCATCATAATAGCTCTGCCTGATGCTTGGGGTTAGGAAGATGAGCTGCTGCTCTGTCTTCCACTACATCATGATCTGCCAAGAGGGTGCTCTCACACAGAACTGTCTCTCCAACCATCATGCCTCCTTCACATGGCACGACCCAGGCCTATCCATCACACCTCAGTCCCCTTGTAGTCAAGTTTCCTCCCTCTTACCAGAGAAGTATATTGTGTTGAGCAAGCCTTGCAGGACCACAGTGACCTAGAACCTAAAGGCCATATTGAGTCAAATGGCAACAGATAAATGTGAAGGGAAGGCAAGTGATAATGGACCCAAATAAATGAGAGTGACTCAAACCTGACTAGTTCATAAGGAACCGCTATGGCTGCACCGAAGCCTCCTTGCGCCCATGGCCAGTCCATCCCTCCATCCCATCAACTGGACATCCTGATGTCTCTCTCCTAGTCCTGACCATTTTCTCCCCCAACCCTTAAGAGCCTGTAGGATAAAGCCCAAATTCCTTGATGGAGCTCACAAAGCATCTCCCCCATGTGGGTGGGGCCGTTCTTCATCTTTCCCCTATGACTGAATTGTCAGGCTAGAAGCTACCATACCTGACCCTTTCAATTCTGCGCAGAAATCATGGTCCATGCTGTTTGTTCTGCCTGGGACAACCTTTTCTGACTCCCCCAGGTTAACTCCTTCTTAGGACATCTGTTAGGTATCCACTTAAACATCATTTCTTCAGAGAAGCTGTGCTTCAGCTGGTTAAGTGATCTTCTATTCACAGTCCCCACAGCAACCTGAGCTTTGGCTTTCAAAGACTCAGCACACTTCACTGGCTCACCTATTTAGTGTCTGTCCTGATGGCAGGATCTTGCTTGTCCCACATGCTGATATGTCACCAGGACAGAGCACAATGCCTGACATGGAGTAGGTGCTGAGTAACAGTTGAAAAATGAGCATACAGGCCGGGTGTGATGGCTCATGCCTGTAATCCCAACACTTTAGAAGGCCAAGGCATGTGGATCACCTGAGGCCAGCAGTTCGAGACCAGCCTGGTCAACATGGAGAAACCCTATCTTTACTAAAAATACAATAATAATAATAATTGGCTGGGCATGGTGGGGCATGCCTATAACCCCAGCTACTCAAGACACGAGGCAGGAGAATCGCTTGAACCTGGGAGGTGGAGGTTTCTGTGAGCCAAGCTTGCACCTCTGCACTCCAGCCTGGGCAACGGATAAGACTGTCTCAAAAAAAAAAAAAAAAAGGAAGGCAAAAGAAAGAAATGCTATCCCTCCAGCTCTACAAGTTGATACGGCAGTAAACTGCTAGGCAGCTACCATGTCATCAGGAATAGTCCAAGCCCTGGCCAGAGATGCCAGCTCCTCATCCTACCTTACTCCACACAGTGTCCCAGGAAGGACACTAATGACAGGTTAATGATCTATCCTATTAAGCATAACTACCCAATGTACAAAAGGGTCAGATAAATTGGACCATAAAGGAGAAGTGAATTTAATACCCACCGAAGTATCTGGATCACTATGAGGTTTTAAAAGCTTCAGCTGGTTTTTTTTTTTTGGAGATGGAGTTTGTTCTTGTTGCCCAGGCTGGAGTGCAGTGGTGCAAACTCGGCTTGCTGCAACCTCCACCTCCCGGGTTCAAGCGATTTTCCTGCCTCAGCCTCCCAAGTAGCTGGGATTACAGACATGAACAACCAAGCCCAGATAATTTTTGTATTTTCAGTAGAGCTGGGGTTTCGCCATGTTGGCCAGACTGGTCTCGAACTTCTGACCTCAGGTGATCCGCCCACCTCAGCCTCCCAAAGTGCTGGGATTACAGGCGTGAGCCACTGCGCCCAGCCTCAGCTAGTTATTAACACAGACAAAGTACTTATCTACTGTCTATATTAGGTCTTTATTTATTTATTTATTTTTAGATGGAGTCTCACTCTGTCACCCAGGATGGAGTACAGTGGCGCGACCTTGGCTCACTGCAACCTCTGCCTCCAGGGTTTAAGCAATTCTCAGGCCTCAGCCTCCCATAGCTGAGATTACAGGCACACACCACCACACCTGGCTAATTTTTGTAGTTTTAGTAGAGATGACGTTTCACCATGTTGGCCAGGGTAGTCTCAAACTCCTGACCTCACGTGATCTGCCCACCTCGGCCTCCCAAAGTGCTGGGATTACAGGCGTGAGCCACCATGCCCAGCTAGGTCTTTATTGTTTTTGAAAATACAGCAATAACATTATTTTTTGTAATATTGCTTTAATGGTAAGTCCCAGACTACCAACCTAAGAATTCCATCCTCAGACTTACTTTCTCCCTAAATAATTTTAGCTAATTCTTCAACTTCACTATGACCTCCACTCTAGCATTCCTAACTTCAGGTCTCCAGCCCCACAGCTTGCTCTAGCTCTGGTTCTATACTTTTTTTTTTTTTTTTTTTTTTTTGAGACAGAGTCTCACTCTGTCACTAGGCTGGAGTGCAGCAGTGCAATCTCGGCTCACTGCAACCTCTGCCTCCTGGGTTCAGGCGATTCTCCTGCCTCAGCCTCCCAAGTAGCTGGGACTACAAGCATGTGCCAACACGCCCAGCTAATTTTTGTATTTTTAGTAGAGACGGGATTTTGCCTTGTTGGCCAAGATGGTCTTGATCTCTTGACCTTGTGATCCATCCACCTCAGCCTCCCAAAGTGTTGGGATTACAGGGGTGAGCCACTGCACCCAGCTTCCTGGTTCTATACTTTTAAGTGTCTACTGGAAATTTCTACCAGAGTGACCTTCCAGCATCTCCCAACCTGAATTTCTCTTTCTTCTCAAACAGGAACCTCCTCCTGTGCTCCCCGACTCCTTTTAATGGCACATTTTCCAGTCACCACAGTGCTTTCCTCATTCATTCCCTAATTTAGACAGAGTCTTGCTCTGTCGCCCAGGCTGGAGGGCAGTGGCACGGTCTTGGCTCACTGTGTTTGTGCAATTCTCCTGTCTCAGCATGTCGAGTAGCTGGGATTACAGGCACCCATCACCACGCCTGGCTAATTTTTGTATATTTAGTGATCAGCCTGCCCTGGTATTCCAAAGTACTGGGATTACAGGCATGTGCCACTGCACCCAGCCATTCCCTAATATTTTTAAATGCCACCGGAATCAAGCATTATGCCAGGAGTTGGTACACACAAGCGTGATCCAAACAGTCCAGGTCCGTGGAGCTAGAGTTTCCATTTCTTGCTACCCTCAGCCAAATACGAAGGACTGATGTGACTGAAGAACATAGTGAGTGTTCAGAGATCTCTCCCTGTAACAGGCATGTAAACCAAGACTCTGCCTTTGTCTTTGAATCACTGAGGTAAAGCACACTTGTCCGTGATGCACATGAAATAGCCAACCTTAGAGAGGTATGTTACCTGTGATCCCAAGAAGAGGGTATTTAATTATGCTAAACATTTTTCAATGTGCAAATCTAATTGACTGAAGTTTTCTTGTGTTTTCTACCTTCATATAGATATGAGTGTTCTGTTCCTGAGAAAAGTACTTGCTATTTCAGTGGCAGCAAAAGACACTTTGGGTCACCCATCTGCCTTCCTTCTGGATTTCAGGGTACTCAAGAGCACAGTGTTCTCTAACTCTGTGTTACATAGCCTCTGGTCACTGAGAGGTTAAGTAGTTCCCCTATGACAGGGAAGGTCCAGAGCCCTTCACAAGTACCACCTACTTGTATGCAGAAAACTGCTTATCAGCTGGGTCATGACCATGTTGAGTTTGTGAGTTAACAATCTTCCAGATAGCTGCTAAATGGGAGATGTAAAATAATCAAATCTCAAGACACTCTTTGCCACAGCACCCTCCTTTTTCTTTTGTTAATATGTAATGAAGGGGAACAGATATAAAATATAGGGTATATATGGGATATGCCTATCTGAAAACAGCCATTCATTTTAGCATTTTCCGATTATTGTTTAAATGATGTCTTGTCTCCCTGTTGAGACTCTAAGCTATTTCAGGACCGAAACTGGATTTTATATAGAGATAGTCCCCAATTTAGGATGGTTTGAATTACATTTTTCAACTTTATGATGATGCAAAAGCAATATGCATTCAGTAGAAATAGTACTTTGAATTTTGATCTTTTCCCAGGCTAGCCATAAGCAATACTAGGCAGCAGTGACTCCCAGTCAGCCAAGCAACCATGAGGGAAATAGCTGGTATGATCTCTATAGTGTATGTGTTGCCAGATGATTTTGCCCAACTGCAGGCTAATGTAAGTATTCTGGTAAGATAGGCTAGGCTAAGCTATGATGTTTGCTGGCCTAGGTGTATTAAATGCATTTTTGACGTATGATATTTTCAACCTATCATGTGTTTATGGGCTTCATTGTAAGTAAAGGAGCATCTGTAGTATTAAACAGATAACAAATCTCTGGAAATTCACACCGCAAGGTATTTTGGTAGCATTCCTAGATAATTTGAAAATTACTTAAATGTATCAAAAAAACTTACATTTCTTTTCTTTTTTTTGAGACAGTCTCACTCTGTCGCCTAGGCTGCAGTGCAGTGGTGCGATCTCAGCTCACTGCAACCTCCATCTACCAGGTTCAAGCAATTCTCATGCTTCAGCCTCCCGGGTAGCTGGGATTACAGGCATGCACCACCACACCTGGCTAATTTTTGTATTTTGGGTAGAGATGGGGTTTCACCATGTTGCTCAGGCTGGTCTTAAAATCCTGAGCTCAGGCAATATCTACCTGCCTTGGCCTCCCAAAGTGCTGGGATTACAGGTGTAAGCCACTGAGGCAGCCTAAATGTTCTTTGAAAAATAATTAGCCTATTAGGGGTATTAAACACTGAATGAAAAAGAAGCAAAGAAAATAATTTTAAAAGAAATACCAGGCCGGGCACGGTGGCTCATGCCTGTAATCCTAGCACTTTGAGAGGCTGAGTGTTGTCTGTAGTCCTAACTACTCCGGTGGCTGAGGCATGAGAATCACTTCAATCCGGGATATGGAGGCTGCAGTGAGCTGAGATCCCACCACTGCACTCCATCCTGGGCAACAGAGCAAGACTGTCTCAAAAAACCACCATGAGGCCAGATGCAGTGGCTCACGCCTGTAATCCCAGCACTTTGGGAGGCCGAGGCAGGTGGATCACCTAAGATCAGGAGTTTGAGACCAGCCTGACCAATATGATGAAACCCTGTCTGTACTACAAATACAAAAATTAGCTGGGAGTGGTGGCATGCACCTGTAATCCCAGCTACTTGGGAGGCTGAGACAGGAGAATCACTTGAACCTGGAGGTGGAGTTTACAGTGAGCTGAGATTGCACCATTGCATTCTACCCTGGGCAACAAGAGGAAAACTCCGTCTAAAAAAAAAAAAAAGAAAGAAAGAAAAAAAAAACCCAACTACCATGAACAGGAGCAAGCCCAGGGCTAAGAAAACTAAAACAGTCATTGAATTACAGTGATTTATTTTGAAAATAACATTAAATAAGTAATACTGTTAAATCATCTTCCCCACTGCTCCAAAACACAAGCTGTGCTCCGTGAGTTCAGGAATACAAACGCAAAAGGCTGAAAAGCAACCGGAAGTATGACTGACCTCTCTTCCATCCCCCTTCTCCCTGAAAATCAGAGGATGCCTGGCAGGACAATTACACAATCTCACGTGCTCCAAGAGTCACTCCCAGAAGGGCCTCTCAGAGAGAATCATTTCCTACAGGAGTCACCCTGCCAGAGAAACAACTAGCCACATGGAACATCCTACAATATACTTGCTGTCCATCAAGCACCACCAAAGAAACCCTACCCTAAGGGTCAAAACTACCTGTCAATGAGAAATAGCCTTAGAAAACAACATTTAAGATCTTTTTTTTGGCCAGGCACGGTGGCTCACGCCTATAATCCCAGCACTTTGGGAGCCCGAGGCGGGTGGATCATGAGGTCAAGAGATCAAGATCATCTTGGTCAACATGGTGAAACCCCGTTTCTACTAAAAATACAAAAATTAAAAATTAGCTGGGCATGGTGGTGTGCACATGTACACATGTAGTCCCAGCCACACGAGAGGCTGAGGCAGGAGAACTGCTTGAACCCAGGAGGCAGAGGTTGCGGTGAGCCAAGATCGCGCCATTGCACTCCAGCCCAGGTAACAAGAGCGAAACTCCTTCTAAAAAAAAAAAAAAAAAAAAAAAAGAGTGCAATCCTCAGCCTCCCAAGAAGCTGGGATTACAGGCACCCGCCACCACACCCGGGTACCCGCCACAACACCCGGCTAATTTTTGTATTTTTAGTAGAGACAGGGTTTCACCATGTTGCCAGGCTCATCTCAGACTCTTGACCTCAAGTGATCCTCCCGCCTCAGCCTCCAAAAGTGCTGAGATTACAGGCATGAGCCACTGTGCCCAGTGGTGTATAATCTTTCAATTACACACACATACACACACACACACACACACACACTCACTCACTCATTATCCAGGTAACCTCATTACTGTTTGGTTCACTAGTAGTCACTGCCATCATTCTCCCCACTCACACACCAATTTTAATAGTGACAGAGGGTGAAGTCTCTCAGAAGATGAGTTTATATCCTCATTTATACCAGCAAAAAAAATTTTTTCTTTTTTTTTTTTTGAGACGGAATTTCGCTCTTGTTACCCACGCTGGAGCACAATGGCGCCATCTCGGCTCACCGCAACCTCCGCCTCCTGGGTTCAAGCAATTCTCCTGCCTCAGCCTCCTGAGTAGCTGGGACTACAGGCATGCGCCACCATGCCCAGCTAATTTTTGTATTTTTAGTAGAGACGGGGTTTCACCATGTT
>CAUYLG010028894.1:0-19603 GCA_963573385.1 Cacajao melanocephalus
CCCTGTTTCAAAGGAAGGGAAGGGAAGGGGAGGGGAGGAGGGGAGAAGAGGAGAGAAGGGGAGGGAGGGGAGACGGGAGGGAGGGAAGAGGGGAGAGGAGGGAAAAGAAGGGGAGAGGGGAAGGGAGGGGAGGGAAGGGGAGGGGAGGGGGAGGAGGGGAGGGGGGAGAAGGGGAGGGGAGACGAGGAGGGGAGGGGAGGGAGGAAGGGGAGGGGAGGGGAGGGAGGAAGGGGGGGGAGGGAAGCCTGATTTTTGAAAAAGAAAAAACCTTCAAGGTAGGTGACTGGTGCAGAAAGGAAGGCTGCTGGGTGGCTGAGGTAGATGGGGCCAGGTTAGAGAGGTGCACTGCACATTCAGGAAAGGATGGCAGCAGAAGGTGGGAGGGACCCAGGTGTCCACTGGCGCACGAATGGCTAAACAAAAGGTGGTATGTGAACGCGATGGGCTGTTCTTCAGCCTTCAAAAGGAAGGAAATCCTGACACATGCTACAACCTGGATGCACCTTGAAGACATGATGCTAAGTAGCCAGGCAAAAAGAGAAAATTCTGTACAATTCCACTTATATGAGGTACTGAGAGTCGTGAATTCATACGGAGAGTAGAACGGTGGATGCAACTTCTGGGAAAGGGGGAAGCCAGAGTTAATGTATAATGGGTATGGAGTTTCAGTTTTGCAAGATGCAGAGCTCTGGAGATGGATGGATGGATGGATGCACTACACGTGTGTAGTTAATACCATTGACCTTAAAAATGGCTAAGAATGGCAGCAGGCAAGCTAAGTTGTGAACTGTGGCTCCAGAGAAGAGATTTGGCAGTCAGCTACCAAAAACAAGGGTGACCCCTTTCTTCAGGCTCCAGGTCTGAGACCCTTGGGCTCCATACCTGAGTAGTGAGCAGATGGTATGCTTTTCTTTCTTCAACAGAGAACCCCTCTTCTGATTTTCTTGGGAAATACTGAACTCATTTTAATTTAATGAGGACTTTTAGAATTTTTAGTCTTTGGCCTCGGAATCAGAGTTAAGAACCCAGCCCCTGCAGACCTCCTGTCTGGTCCCTGCCCTCTCCCCGTTGTCTTACTCCGATGGATGCAGACACAAAAAATAGACAACCCAATCACAGAGAAAATAAAGTGCAGGTGATGCGTGTGTGGCTCCGGTTATGTGGGTGACAAAATTGGGCCTCATCTAAGGAACTTGTCTAATATCTAGCTATCTAGTCTGACCTAGCTGTGGGTATCTCCAGAAGAATTCTGGGGCACCGCTGCTCTAAATGTGACTCCTGGGCCCAGGGTTATTTTGCCGGCACCTCTGCAGCAGGTAATCCATAACTCCAGTCGTCATGGTTCCCTGACAAGAGTTTGCAATCTACCCCTACCTTGAGTTCTGGTCCTTCCCTGGAGCTTTAGACAGGCCTCCTGGGTAACGATTTGTAGAAATTACCAGTTTTAGAGTGGCTTTACTCTAACAACAAAAAGTGACCTATAAATATTAAAACTTCTCATCAGGTTCGCCAATGAGGAAACTCCCTCCCTGCATTCCTTGGGCCCTTTTGCAACAAGCTAAATATTTTTGATTCTCAGGTAGACACGGACATTGGAAGATCAAAAATTACACCAGGGCCACAGGAGCTTGAGCTCACTGGGCTTGCAAGCCTACATTTTTATTCATAAGCTCAGTTTTTATGCTTGTTCTCTTATTTTGCTTCATTTTGAATTTAGGAAAAGATGGCTAACGTATTAGATCACTTTCACCGCTGGGTCTTGCGAGGCCTCAGAAGTCTTTAAGGACAGACTGCTGAAGGAGTAAAAGGGAAGAAAGCATATGGAGTTCCTATCATTTCACTAACAAATTTTGCCTTTTAAATGTAGTCCTTCTACCGACGGTTCAGTGAAAGATGGTTTCCTTATTGTCACTTATTAGCCATGACAGGCAGCAGCATTCGCTCAGATACAGTCTCCCGTCACCACAATTATCCGGTAATGCCTGCAAGGCAAACGGCTGTGCAAAACTCCTTCCTTCTGGAAAGCTTCTCCCGAAGGCACCAGTTTAAAGCAAACCTCTATTAACTGAACATGAACATCTGTGGAATTCTCTGGATAGGACAATTCTACTATTATTATAGCGATCCTAGAAACTAAGACATAATAACTTACACTCCAGTCACCAGGAAACCAGGATCCGTTCATGGGTGAAAGCATCACAAACCCCCAGTGACAGCATCTGCCCCCAAATACACACCCACCTCCCGACCTCAATATCCGGACTTCTCTTTTATAGCAAGGACCCTTCCTGCCAACCTCCCCTCAGAGAGAGAAAAAGAAAAAAGTCAATTTTTTTCACTAAAACTGAATGTAACAACCAGACAAAATATAAGATAGTATCAAAATTAAATAAATTAGATCTATTACTGGCTTATTAGCCCCTAGACACATTTATCAGTGTGGTGTGATGAAAACTACACACTCCATGTTAACAAGACTCACAATTCTTACGACGTGGGGCAATACAGAAATCTCTTACTTTCTACCTTTAAGTTTACTGATTCTTTCTTCCACACACCTTTATATACATACACACACATATTTTGGAGCACACAGAGGGCAAGGGGTTTGGAGAAGAGAAGAGAGACTTGGAAAGAGGATAAGGTGAGAAGTCAGCAGAGGGCAGAACTCGGGACTGAGCCTTCTGGGAGGACGAAGGCCTGGGCCCTACCAGATGGCCACACCTGGGACCAGAGGCAGGGTCCACAAGAGAGGGTAGGACCAGCGTCTGCCTTAGCATCTTATATAAATCTGGTCCATAGAGAAGCCCCAAACATCAACCCTGGGGAACACACACAGCTTGGGCATCTCAAATTGTTCTTTGAGCATTAAAACAGATGTAATATGCTTCACAGGCAATACAGAAAGGACAGGAGTGGAGAGTTAGGCATATAATTATAGTAACATAAAAATAAACATGCTTTGGCAAGGTAGATTTTAGTAAGATTTTAATAATATTGGTAAGGAGCCAAATTACAGAATACCCTAGAATGTGGAATACAAAACCTCAGAGATAAAATAAAAAATCAGGAAAATATAAGAGCACTTTAAAAAGGTAATAATCTTTAGGATAAAGAAAGCCTTTTCTTAACAAAGGTACTGAGCATGTTTAATAAAAATTAAATGAGATTAAAGAGAAGGAGCAGAGCCACACGCTCCCTGCCCCGCCCCCCGGTGATTAGGAAGGTGATGTTTGTGTAGATGAAGGCATGGAGCCAGGCACAGACGAGCTCTGAACACCAAGGGGCTGCAAGAAACCGTCTCCACGTATGCAAAATTTCTCACAATCCACTTATGGGACAGGAATTAATTTTCTCTCCAGTTGCAGAGGGGCCTTGTAAATGAATCGTGTTGGCATTTGGAGGAGGGGCAACACATCCATGTTGGGGACCCCTCCCATCCACAGCCCCAGCTGCCACCAAGGCAGGGCATGGGCTTCAGAGGCAACAAGGAGACACAGGCTGTCTCTTCCAGGAGCAACTCATTATTCAGCTAAATGAAATGGAAGAGCTCCATGTGACCAACAAACCAAAACTGAGCCAATACAACAGGGGTCCCCACCCCCAGAGGGATAATGTGCCACCGTCCTGTGTGCGGCAGGACAGCAGGGATGGCGGAACTACTCCTGGTTAGGTTCCACTCCTTGTCTGTCAGGACAGATGTGCCACCCTATCTCGGGTTCCGGGAGGGTGGGTGGCTGGGGGTTTCCCTCAACCGTGTAGCAAATACTTCAATGCTACTGACATTTGTGGCCTAATTTTTTTCCAAGGGTAGTATATGCCATGCTTCACTTGGCCAGATGTTCAGATCAGTGTGCTGCTCTTCCCCGATAAGAACACAATTATTTATTTGTCCTTCCAGTACAGAGGCAGCACAGGTAGCACTGAAGAGGGGCTGCCGGATCGGATCGTAGTGGATGACAAACAGCTGACTCTCCTCTGAAGAGCCAGCAGCATCCCAGCCAGCCAGGATCCAGGAGGGGGAGCCACCCTCCCTCCAGCCCTGTGTACCAGGCCACCGCAGGCTCCCCTATTTTAAACCCTAAATCAATAGTTCAAACTGATATAGATTCCATGTGACAGGAGAGACAGTAAGGAAGATTTGAGGCTTCATATTCTTTAGATGTCTACTTTTGCCGGACCGGCTGGTAAAAAGTTCCGTGTAACTTCAAGATGAAAGGCATTAGCAGTTTCTTAGAAGAGGATAATCCCAATCTTCTGGAGATTTAATGAGACGTAACTCACTGAAGCTTTTGACTCGGTCTACTGTTAATTGAATCAAAGTCAATGACAATCTTGCTGCACTTTGGTGTGAATTTCCTAAAAATAAAAAATATATATATATATACAGCATATATATATAAAAGTATATATATATAAATATATATATATATACACACACACAGTATATATATATATATATAGTTATTATCTGGTGAGTAGTTAAAGCAGTTTGTTTACTTTGGCTTAACTCATATTTTCTGTGCAGAGAAAAAAATGCCCTGGGATTCACTTAATATTTTGTCTCTATAGGAGCCAATTATAGTGCACCACACCGAGAGAAAACGGACCAGAAAAGATTAAGACAAAAAAAGACGCATGGGCGGTATGGTTTGTACGTTCTTCAGCTATCTGAGTTCATGAATTACAGGAAAGTCGAAAGATTTCTAACAAGTTAGCTGCACAATGTGATAGCCGATTACTAGTTTTCCCATCAGATTCATCTTATTTTCTAGGAAAATCTGCGGCCAGCTTGCAGTTGCTCTAATGCAGAAAATACCAAATTTTCTTTTGCTGCTTACACATGGCAAAAAACGACTACCTTTAGTGAGGAGTAATTTTTCAAATTACGTCTAAAAATGCAAACATAAAATAAACCAACTTTTTTTTTTTTTGCTCATTAACTTTTCACTCATTCCTCATTACAACTATTAAAAAGAAAATATTTGGGAACAAAACATCTTCTTTTAAGAATCACTGAGCAAGAGAGCAGATAAATCATTTGAATTTAAAGTCTCAGAAGGTACCACAGTTGTATTCATGAGACACATTGAGCCGTATCCCTAATGGCCAGCCCAAGGGGCCAGGCATGTCACCTATGACAACCATCCCACTGCTGCTGAATGCCAATACCACAAAGTGCTGGAAATCTTTACAGTCCCAAAGGAATTTTCTACCATGAACTAAAGGTGGTTGAACTTACTTGCAAGTAAAACATACCTCATAACCGAAGATAATGATAAAAATCCGTAAGACTTCAAATCTCAATGCAAAACGTTGCTGTAAAAAGAATTCCCAGGTGGCGCACACCTGTAATCCCAGCACTTTGGGAGGCCGAGGCAGGCAAATCACAAGGTCAAGAGATCAAGATCATCCTGGCCAACATGGTGAAATCCTGTCTCTATTAACAATACAAAAAAATTAGCTGGGCGTGGTGGTGCACACTTATAGTCCCAGCTACTCGGGAGGCTGAGGCAGGAGAATCGCTTGAACCCGGGGGGCGGAGGTTGCAGTGAGCTGGGATTGCACCACTGCACTCCAGTCTGGCAACACTGCAAGACCCCTTCTCAAAAAGAAAAAAGAATCCCCAGTGTTTCAACCAGGCAGGCTACTTTCATCCAAAATTTTCAATGGCAGAGTTGTTACATTTGCAAAATATACCAAGGTTTGGTGTTCCTATTATAAAACTTGTGAATTTTTAAACTTCTCACTATTTGAACAATTAGTCTAACCCCTGGAAAGTTACTGAAATTAAAGTACAATCATTAAACAAATTGTCAGGCCGGCACGGTGGCTGATGCCTATAATCCCAGCACTTTGGGATGCCAAAGCAGGCAGAACACAAGGTCAGGAAATCAAGACCATCCTGGCTAACGTGGTGAAACTTTGTCTCTACTGAAAACACAAAAAATTAGCAAGGTGTGGTAGCATGCGTCTATAGTCCCAGCTACTCAGGAGGCTGAGGCAGAGAACTGCTTGAACCTCCGAGGTGGCACTCAAGCCTGGGAGAGAGTCAGACCCTATATCAATAAAAAACAAAAAACAAAAAAAACAAGTTGTCTTCAGATTTTCCTGCCACTGCTCTGAAGTATCTACCCATATAATAGTCATTAAATTCTTACAACCTTGCATTTCTCCAGACACCTCCAAGTGTGGAAGTCAGGGATCACAGGGAAGAGACACGGTCAAACACGTCTCTTCATCAGCCTTCACCGCACCCCTTCCCCGCGAGTACTCCCCGCTTACCGGAACGCCACCCCAGCCATATCAAACATGAGCCTCGCAGCAGTTGCCTCATCACTATCATGGTATTTATCAGACATGAAAATAACTTCTTTTATACCTGTAAGGTAACAATGGGAGCTCCCTTAGTATATGCACATACAGATGCTGCAAAAGACAGCTAGAGCGCCTTTAGCGTCTATGATTAATGACCTTTTCCAAGTGTGCCTGCAGACAGTGTCCAGTCACTGAAATACATATCTGCCACTTTCTAATACAGCAGAGGGTGGATTATATCTAATCTTCCCTCCAGTCTTTATGGATTTTTTTTAAACAAATGCAAAGGGAAAACATGTCAAGTAGTCAAGCCTTGATCCGATTAACCAATTTTTCTTACCACAGGTAATCAAATCGTCTTTATTCACAAGGCAGCTTCTCTTAACTAATGGGAGGACTGATGGAAGGAGCGGGGACTGCCGGGAAATTCAGCGGTGAGTACCACTGTGCTTCCCAGCATGGCTTTGCAGGCCACTTCAAACCAGCTCTATGGAGAGCAGGTCTGTTTTCTTGTCCTGATCTCAGCAGGCAGCGCTCACTCTGGGAGTCAGGAATCCCAAGGGCCCTGCATTGAAGGCTGCTCCTCCACCAGCCTCTGAAGGGAGAGGAGGCTGCCATGTGGGGCCCACACTGCTCAGCCTACAGGCCTGCCGCTGCCTCCACACCTGAGCACCGTGGGCAGAGCTTCCCAGGAATGGCGACGGCAACAGCGAGGGGGCCCGCGCGACTCCTCAGTACCAGCAGACCGCTTCTGTTCTGAGATCCACGGGGCTGGTGACAAACAGCCCCTTTAAACCACACATCTGGCTAAACATGATAAGTCTTTAAATCTCCAGCCGAGAGTTTTATGGAGACAAAGTGTAGCTGAATCTTAGATGTGACAGTTTGAAAAAGGTGAAATATTCAGAATACAATGGTGTAGATTTATGGTAACTGTAACATAAGAAAATCTGAAGGCAGAGTACCATTTTGGTCTTATGCCAAGATATGTTTAGATCCTCAAATATCTACCATGTATTAGATACAAATTAAAATTTCATATACAGACTCCCAGCTGACCTTGTTCATGACCTGACAGAAGTTCATTTCTATCCCTCCCCCCTAATCTATGCACAATATGTCAGAGAATAGTAAATTGACAGTAATTATATGCAATGCCTGTGTTGTTTTTTGGCAGCTTGCAGTTTAAGAAGTTGCAAACTAAATTAAAAACATGCTAAGAATCACAGAGGATGCAATTAGTCTTAGAATACCTGGCACCATTCAGAAACAAAACACAGGAAATATCTTGCAAAGTTGATAGTGCAATTAATTTAGATCTAAACAATAGCAATTTAAGATCAAACACATCAGCAAGAGCTACTGACGAGCAGGCAGCAATGCAAATGTGACAAATGAAAAGACCCCGTTCCTACCTGCCTGGATGATGAGCTTCGCACATTCATTACAAGGGAACAACGCGACATACATACTACAGCCTTTCACATCGGTCGAATTTTTGTTCATGATGGCATTCAGCTCGGCATGGCACACTGTGGGTTTGAAAGGGAAAGAAAGAAAAAGTTTGGTTGCAGCTCGTAAAGAATTACTAAGTGTTAACACATTCCATTCCCCCCTCTGAAATAACATATAACAGACTCAATTTAAAAAATTGATTAGAAATAGCAAGTACCAAGAACACCAAATGAGGCCCACGTGGTCTGGCTGGTTGTTGATGAGCAGCGAGGCCTGAAGGCACCAGAGCGGCCAGGACGGCTGAGGTCAAGCGTCTGCACTCATCCTCAGCGCAGCTCCACAAGACGCAGGGTGTGAAAGTGCCCACCTGAGCTGGTGCTGGTGTATTGACATGCACACACAGGGAGGTTCACTGTGGCCGTTAAGAGGGCAAGGCAATTTCAGAGCAAGAGAATCACGAAGTGAAGATGCTGAGCGTGTCCATCCTGAGGGATCTGCTTCACCGCATCGCGCTCAGCCCACATATGCACAAGAAAGCACGCCAGCAGCCAGACAGGGTCTTGTTCTGTCACCCAGGCTGGAGTGCAACGGCACAATCTCAGCTCACTGCAACCTCCACCTCCCAGGTTCAAGCAATTCTCCTGCCTCAGCCTCCTGAGTAGCTGGGATTATAGGTGCGTGTCACCATGCCTGGCTAATTTTTGTATTTTTAATAAAGAAAAGGTTTCACCATGTTGGTCAGGCTGGTCTCAAACTCCTGACCTCATGGTCCGACCACCTCAGCCTCCCAAAGTGCTGGGAGCAGAGGCATGAGCCACCGCGCCCGGCCCGTTTGTCTTTCATAAGAAATAACATTCATCCACTGAAATGGCAACGACTACTTGAGTTCTTGATATACTGGTCCATTCCACCCACCATCCCGGGTCACATCTGGACCTGCCTGAGTTCAGGGTCAAGGTGAGCTCTTTTCTCCTTCTCTTGAACCTGGCGAAGCCGACACACCCCAGGTCCAGTTTGGCTAGATGCTCCCACTCCCTAATCCACAGGGAACGTCCTCCTTGAGTGGGAGTGAGTGGTGCTCACAGCACAGACCTGGGTCTGACTCTCTCATCCTGTGCAGGAGGTTTCTGGATGGCCATTTTGTATCATCATTGAATTTTCCTGGGTGTGTTATCTAAAACGATATTATAAGCTCCTGATGGCAGTGACTTGCAAACTTCTCTGATATCAGAGTACCCTTAGGAGCTTCCAAAATATGGAGATCTGTGACCCATGCCTGCGAAGTGTGATGGCCTCGGCTGTGGCTTGGGCTTGGGAATTTGTAAGCGAGTCCCCGGGGGATTCCAATGTGCAGACAAGTTGAGGAAGCACTCCCTGCTGGCTGCTCTGGTATCCCCAATACATGCTAGGCAGCAAGTGCTAAAATAAATATTTGTCAAACGAGTTAATGACTGACTTCTGGCCATGGCCCACATCACACAAGCCACCTGGCATAAAAATATGGGGATCTTCCAGATCTCCCCTACCCTCTCCAGCCCGCCTACCTTCTACACGTAACACTTTCTTCCAGGAATTCTGAGGCCTTAAATGAACAGCGGCCCCAACTTGCGGCTCTCAGACATTTCAGTCCCGACTCACTTCATGGATGACCACTTACTGAACACCTACTCTGCGTCGGAGAGACAAAGGCCTGGCCACCCTCCTCAGCCAGCTTCCCATGTTGGGGGGCAGCTACAACCACCTCTGTGTGCCTGGGTCCTCTAGCAGCTCTGCAATGTTGCAGGCATAAGGCTGACCAAAAGCTCGCTCAGGAAAAGTTAAGAGCTATTCATTTTTATCTACAAATTCCATGTTTTAGGAGGTCTCAGTCTTGTGTCAAAATGAGCGGTCTCTCCTGGCATTGCAGGAAAATCTAAAGAGACAAGCTGGATTTCATTGACCGCAGCCCATCAGAGAATAATCCTTGCTGGGCAGAGCGACCATAGCCATGCCCCGAGACTCACATGTCTCACAAACCCTGAAGGCATGGGAGGACAAGGAAAGACGAGAGAAGGGTGCGAGGGCCCGTGCTTGGGAAGCACAAGGGGTGGCCCTGTGGGTGCTGGCCTTGGAGGGGCTCCCGTGGCCCCTTCTCCCGGTGACCAGGAGGCTCCAGAGCTGGGATTCATGCTGCTTGGTGTCAACAACAATTACATGTGATTGTTTCTTTTATTTCCCCCTTGAGGGCGGAGCCCAGCCTAGGTTCTTTGTAACTCCTCCGGAGTCTAATGTGATGCCATGAACATAATGGGTGTTAAATATTTATCGAATGAATAAAGGAGGAAATGCAGATTCCAATTATTGACGGTGACGTTGGGAAGTACTGAAAGTCCTCTTAAATTCAAATATCAAAAATATGCTCTCCCATCTAATAAATACTTTGTGATGGTGCTGGTATTAATATTCAGGACTACAGAGTCTCTACATCTGTGATGAGACACTATGACAGTGTCCTCTAAGACCTGTCACGCTGACTGCAACTAGCTTCCTCTACCTCATCCCAGGCAGTTTGGGGCAAAATGTAACAGTATAGGTCTGGATTCATTAGTGAAAATTACCATATGAAACAGATTCTCTTGGGCAGCATCTGACATCCCTGTGTATAGAAAGCGATTTATAGAAATAATGCACAGGATTCTAAACAGACGTCCTTTCTTTAAACCAAAAAAAAAATCACAAGACAAAGAATGTAAAGCTTCTTGTTAAAATATGTATGTATGTATGTATATACACACACACACACACACACACACACACACACATATATATAAAGCTACTGGGCAATATGAACAATGGTGTGTCTGGCACACGTGAGACTCTAAAAGGAACAATCCAAAATCCCACACATGCAAAACCGGACATTGACAAACATGAAAGTTAAGTGTTCGGTGGAGGGCCTAAGGATCAACCGACCCTGGTCTCTCTTGCTGGTACCTCCACCCTTCTCCAGACCCCGCCCCCAGCCCCGGCTGATGACCACTGGCTTCCCCAGCCTGAACCTGCGGGGCTGAGGGGAGAAACTCCAACCCAAAGGAGCACCTGAGGCCGCAACCCAGCCCCGCCCACCTCCCAACTCCCAGCTGCCTGTTGCAGTCCTGAAATCCAGCCTCACCCTTGTAGCCGCCACTCGCCTCTCAGCTCCAGGACCTCCACAGTCCTGTAACTCTGACCATCGCTGTCCCCCCGGCCGCCCTGCACCTCCTTTCGGGCCTGTTCCACCTGAGAAGACAGGACTCAGCCAGGCCTCAGCCCCTAGACTGTCCTCAGAGAGGAGACTGGGAAGACTAACTGAATGACCCCCTCCAACTTGTTTAAAGCAGGTAGGTCAGAGTCAAGTTTGGGGACTCATTTACTTGTGTCCACTGGCCATCCACACTGATCAAATGACAGGCACCTGCCAAATTCGCTTCAGGCCACAAAGAGCACTCGATGACTGCCTGGCCTGTGGCGAGCTCGCACCCGCCTGGGCTGGCCAGACCACCACAGGCCAGGCATCCTCCCCTCTGTACTCTCCCCCTCTGCCAGCGAGTATGGACAAAGAGCTTTGCAACAAGGGGCTGCACGAGGGCTCGAGGTCCAATTTGCCGCTTGGAAGCTGGATGACCTTCCCCAGGGTGGCTGAGTGCTCTTGTAATTTGCAGGAGTGATGGTGGATCTGCGAAAGTGCATTTCCAGCTAACTAAATAAAAGCAATTTAAAACATATCAAGTTCATCCGATGTTTTTGCTTTTTTCCTGAGGTTTCCAGTTTCATTCCTCAATCCTCCAAACAGCTGACTTTCTCCAAAACAAGCTTTCACTACCAAAACGTGGCCGCCTCTCCCGCGAAACACAAGGCTGTGCTCCCAGCCCCTCCTTCCCTCCATCTCTGAGGGCACGCGCTTCTCTCTACTCGGTTTTCTTCCCCTGTAAGCATGCATACTTAGTCCTCAGTCTAGAGAGGTCTCAGCCTTTTAGGACTCTTTTTTTCTTCCTTTCAAGATGAAAATATCTTATCTACAACTGCTACTACAATTTATTTTTAAAATGAGTGTCTTCTGACTTTGTGAAGCACACGTAATTTCCAGTTTTCTCCAAAACAGTGTCTTTCAAACTGCAGGTCATGAAATCAGTTCAGCGAGTCACACCAGCTCTTTCTTCTTTTTTAATGAAACAGATAAGAAGGGAAGGACAGAGATCAGAATGGATCCCACATATGAGGTTAACTACTATTCCTAAAAATTATGTTTCAGGTGGCAACTGTGTTTGCTGGGTCGCCACGTATCTGCCAATTTCCATGGCATAGACAGTTTTTCACACAGCCAGTCTCCCACTCCCAACACGACATGGACTCGGGAAGCAGTGTGTGCAGCTGGCTCTGATGACCTGATGGGAGCCAGCTCCACAGGCCACTGGAGGGTCTCATCATGAAAACCCAAGGTGTCTCCTGGGCTGGAACCTTTGGATTCACCTGCTCTTCGGACTCCTCTCTCCTCTTAAAACCTCTCAGGACCACCACACACTGTGTTCTCCTTCTACTTTCCTGTAGGTCCTTTTATTTTTCCTGCTTTGCAGGCACTTCCCAAGGTAAAATATTGGTCTTCAATTTTTCTCCTATAGTCACTGACTTTTATTTTTTAAGATGGAGTTTTGCTCTTGTCACCCAGGCTGGAGTGCAATGGCGGGATCTCAGCTCATTGCAACCTCCGCCTACCGGGTTCAAGCGATGATTCTCCTGCCTCAGCCTCCCGAGTAGCTGGGATTATAGGCGCCTGCCACCATGCACAGCTAGTTTTTGTATTTTTTAGTAGAGATGGGGTTTCACCGTGTTGGCCAGGCTGGTCTCAAACTCCTGATCTCAGGCGATCCACCCCCCTCAGCCTCCCAAAGTTCTGATATTACAGGCCTGAGCTACCGCGCCCGGCCAGTCACTGACTTTAAGAATCCATCTGTTCACAGATTCTCAGACACTAGATCCATCTGTAAAACCCTGAAATCTGATGTCTAGCCATAATTGCCCATCTTATCCCTAGGCCTTTTCTTTTGGGTGGTCTGGGGCTTCCGTATACCTTTCCTCTATGGGTTGAACAGCTCTTATCCAAAATGGGAGCAGTATTGTTTCAGATTTCAAACTTAAAAAAAAAATTTTTTTGCATTATACTTACCAGGTGAGCATCTCAAATCCAAACATTTGAAATCTGGAGTGCTCCATGAGCATTTCCTGTGAGTGTCATGCTGATGTTCAAAGGCTTCAGATCTGGGGCCAGGTGCAGTAACTCATGCCTGTAATCCCAACACTTTGGGAGGCCAAGTGTCGGAGATCATTCGAGCTGAAGAGTTCAAGACCAGCTTAGGCAACATAGTAACAGCTCATCTCTACTAAAAATAAAAAAACTTAGCCGGGTACGGTGGCGTGTGCCTGTAGTCCCAGCTACTTGGGAGGCTGAGGGGGAAGGATCGCTTGAGCCCAGGAGGTCAAGGCTGCAATAAGATGCGTTTGTGCCACTGTACTCCAGCCTAGGCCACAGAGCAAGACCCTGTCTCAAGAAAAAAACCTTCAGATTTTGGATTTTTGGATTTGGCATGCTCAATCCGTATAATAAACATTCCACAGATATTTCGTAGCAGTAAACGAAGGAATAAATTCACCTTTCTCTAATGTCAACATTTTTCTTGTGTTGCCTGGATGAACTGCAGCAAGAGCTACAAATATACCTGAGTGCAAAAACTAACCAAGAAGTCGTTGTCAGTTTTTACATTCGTAGTAGGAATAAGGACCAGGTATTTCAAAGATAAAGTGTCTAGAAGTACTCACAAGTTAGTCTAAATCATAAAAAGATAAAATGTTCAACCTAGAATTACACGTCTATAGCTAAGCAATAAGCGAAATAAATCTGCAAACGCTACATATTATTTGATAAGCACAAAGAATGACACAAAACCCTCCAGTTATTCCCTACCTTGTTTAAAAGGAAAGGAATCAAATGCTGAAAATATCAGATTAATGCTTATAAGGTCCTTGACTGCCAGAAGAGAATCTCTGTTTCAGATAATTATAAGACAATTCATATGCTTTGGTGTTTTTTTTTTCTTTTCTATTACTAACTGTCAGAATTCAGAACCGCATTAACCTTGGGCCACTGAGAAGAGACTGTATAATTAGAAAACTGTATTTTTCAAATTCTCTCTTACTAGGGCTTGATTAATCCTTACTGTCTCATGTAGGCGGTTCTCTAGAAGTTTGACAAATTAACAGGATATATTCCATCCTTGGTTAGATTTAAGAGTTCAACGTTTTATAGATTTGGCTTTCACCTCATTTGATATAAGACTAATACAATATCTATTTTAGACTGTAGTATTATGACAGTTACTCAGGTTTGTTTAAAAACTCTAAATAATGCTAAACAAATTCTAATTGCTACACAAATAATTTAGCAGCGATAGTGTTATTCTACCCTCAACTGATCTTCATCTGCCATGGAGACATGACTGACAGGAACTACTGCAGCCTGAGAACATTTGGAGTCAGGAAAATGAAGATTCCGACCTAGTTAAAGAAACTCTGCAGGTTGCTTAAAAATCCCTCATTTTTAGTGACACTGGATTTTCCTTAAAGAAAACGACGTCCTTAGACCTGAGGGCTGTTCTGCTAAGGCTGACCCGAACAGGTGACAGCCTGGTGTGGCGACTCCTGCCAGGGTCAGGGTCAGAAGGCCAGGCATGGAGCACCTGCTGCCACGGAGAACAGACCTGCAACGCCTTCTGCCGCCACCCCAGGCTGAGGCGTTCAGAGCACCGACAGTTCTGTTCACCGACAAGACAAGGGTCAGGACTCAAGCCAAGAAGCGTCTGCTCGCGGCCTTCTGGAATGAAAAGATGGGAAGCATCACCCCCTATCATTTCTACTGGGTTCCCACCCTGCAATTAACAAGTGACATGAAATGGCATACCCAAGTTCAAGGTTGACCTGTGCATTTAAAAAAATAACTCAGTAGTAATTTACAGGATCTTCTACTTCCATTCTGATGACAAAGCTTTTTGTCATTACTTCCTGAAGTTAGGGCCTAAGTGTTTTTGCTTCTGGGGTCCTACAGTTATCAGAGTTGCTAAACCTGTCACATTGTCTCTGGGAGCACAGGCACCCAGGCATAGGCACGCCCGCCCCGGCCCCTCACTGTCCAAGATGCCTGATAGAAACTTCCGCTGAGGATGGGGTACACGCTGCCTCCTCTAACTGATCCATATATGGAACTGCTTCACAGCTTCTGGAACTAAAATGGAATTTCAGCTACCTGTTTCTTAATTATTCAAAGATATCCTGACAGAACCTCATATGTCACTGCCAGCCTCCCGAGTACCTATCCTTCACGTCAATAATTTAACAACAGAATAGCCGCGACAATTAAGCCCCCCACCCCACCCCCACCGAGTACCTTTTCCCAAAAGATTACAAAGTGTCCCCAGTTATGGCTTCCCTAAAATCCAAAGCAAAGACTTCTAGAATTTGGTCCCAAATAATGTCACCCCTCTATCTTACCTCTCCTGCATGAAGTTCCTATTAGTAAAGTAGCAATCTGGTTAATTATCAGGGTTTTCAAATGATTTGAAATAAAGATGGAACTGGGGAAGGGAGTGCCATGTAGAAATCAACAGATATCACTTCTCTAAGGCAGTCCCACCAGACAGGTCCCTCTGCTCGCTGCCCCTCTCCCCTCTCAGGCCCTATCTTCCTCCTTCCAGCCTGCAAGACTGCTCCAAAGCCTACGTTCCTCTAAGCCTGCTCAGACAGAGCTCTGTCCCTCACCCAGCCCTTAGTAACAGGGCTGGAGCAAGAAGAGAAAACAGTTTAAAACTTTTGCAGTTTCCTATGCATGTTCTGTTAAGTTCTGGCTGCAGACTGGCCTGCGCAGGGTGCAGAGCTCACAGGGCTGGGTGTGGGCTGCAGGATGGAGGCGGGTCTGGTCCCTGCAGAGCTCACACCAGCTGGGCTGCAGATGCCTAAGCATGGAAACCAGCAGCGGCCTGAGTGCAAGCTAAAGCAGTGCAGTAGGAATGATGAAGAAGCGCTGAGCAAAAGCAGGAAATAGGGTTCCCAGCACTGCTCGCAGGTGCAAGGGGAACTGAATCTTCAGGTAATACTGTTTCTGCAGAAAAATGTATCTGCATTACAAATGTATTTTCAGAAAACAAACGGATTTAAATTCTAGGATTTGCCTACACAAAGGTAATACCCTGTTCAGGTTCCAGCCTCTCTCAGCCATGAATAGGAAAAATAACATTCGCTCCTTCCCATCTCACAGGGTCACACGAACAGCAAGTGAGGGACATGGTAGGAGAATGCTGTGTGAACTGCAAAGAACTCTGCAAATGAGGCTCTTGTCACCAGCACTCAGAACTGGACCTGTTTTCTGAGAAAGATGCTGGGTAGCAGGAACCGGATCTTCCTGAGTGGAGACAACAGGTGACTGCTTCTGGCTCCCCGACCACACTGTCCCCGACAGCCTACCTGTCCTCAGAATCCAGACACTCCTGACCCCAGCCCAGCCCCACACACAGTGTGACCTTTCTACTCAGAAGATAAAGTAACTGAGCCCCCCGCCACAGAGGAACACCCGACTCCACTGGAGAGGCATGACAGTGTAAGTCTGTGTGGGAAATAGACAAGAAACGGGTGATGTGGAGAACCCACCGCAGGCCTGGAAAATGTCTGCGGTCTGCTCTGTTTCCATGCTGTGCCCAGGGAGGAGGTCTCTGCTGGAAGAAAATGACATCAAAAAGGAATTCTACCAAGGTCAGGGGAGAAAATGATGAGTCACTCACATAAAAGGCTGTGCCATCTTCCAGGGTCTGAGGGAAGCCTCCCCTCTCAAGGCACCCATCTGCCTGCCCACGGCCCAGGCCCCTGAAGGCTGAGATATGAACTTCCGTCTCCACTCCTGGGGCAACGCACTCCCAGGTCTTGGAGACCCCTGGTTGTGCTTGTCTCCTCTGCTTCCTCCCTACCATGTCCTCACACACTGCCCTCAACCTACAAGCCAAGCATCTTCTTCGGCCTCAGCCTCCAGACCTGAGAAACAGAAAAATCCCTCTCCAAGAACTGTTACAAAGACTAACCTCTGTTAAGAGCACAGCACAGATGAGCTACCTGCCACATGTGAGTGCTCCCCACCCCCTCCCACGTGTGCCCACCTGAGACCAGACTGTCCTGGCCTGCCCAATCCAGCCTGACTGCGAGAATACCCATTTCTTTCTCCCTCTCTCCCGCCCTGCTGCCCATCCCTGCCCCCTTCCTCACTGCCTCTCGCTAAAGCTGCGGATGACAACTCCCTGCGCCCAGGGGAGCCACTTAGCCCCAGTGGTAGTGCTCGGGGCTAAAGAGATTTCTGACTGTGGTAGGGCCATTATTGGTAATAAAGCCCCCAGAACTCTAATTACGCTGCCTCCCTATGTGCTAAGGGCACACAATCAGGTCAGGAGGAGGAGGATGTGGAAATAGCTGTACTGCATCCACGGTAGGCCGTGCCAACTCCCTTCTCACTGTTCATATGAAACGCACGCGTGAAGCCTAATATGCACCGCAACAGCACCATGAGAAACAGAGCATTAATCAGCGCTGATAGCACTGTGATGCAAATATGCAGTACAGAGCTTAAAAGCCTCCTCTGTGTGTTAGTAGCGCTTATAGGTGAACCGGGCCTCAGCACTGGGCACTGGAGGAGGAGTAGGGACATGTGTGTTCTAATTAATTCCGGCTCTACCTGGCCTGCCTCAGGCAGCGTGCTGATCCTATTTCGGCAGGTAGAAAATGGGGAGCAACCACCCAACTCGCAGTTCTCGGGTAGGATGTGAGCTCCTGACACTGCCCTGTATTCCTAGGACATTCCTCTCCCACCCCACACAATCATCTCTCTCCCAGATCTCCCAGCTCTCCCACAATCCAAACTCCCAGCTCTCTCGGCCGATGGCCTTGCTTCCTCCTTCACTGGAATGCCACAACTGATCACCACTCTGCCTTTCCCTCCAGAAACCTGTGTCTGCTGTCCTCCCACCGCCCTGCTCAGTCCTTCCTCTTATTACCAACCAGGGTGTCTTGAGAGGCCGATCCCTACAGCCTCACACACTTTGCCTCTGCTCTAGAAATCTCTACCTCACTCTCTCTGTCTTGGACTAGTCCCATCAGCAAATAAATGTCTACTGCAGAAAAGCAAAAACCAAAGCCAAAACCAGATTCTTCCATCCTACAAACTATGCAATCCTTTCCCTTGGCCTTATCTGCATTCCAGCTGCCACCCCACTACTCTGCTCTCTTCTCGGCCACACATCCCACAGCCCGATCTAAGTAACACTATCCCCACTGCCTCACCCTGTTCTCCTGCAAGTGGCTCCAGTGTGGCCTCCAGCCCTACTGCTCCGCTGAAACCATACTTGACGATATCACCCATGACCTCCACATTGCTGAACCCCCTGGAAATGTTTTCATCTTAGGCCTCTCAGCAGCCAGCAGCCAGCAGCCTCTGGCATGGCTGAGACGCCCTCCTTTTTTTTTCTTTTTGTTTTTGAGACAGAGTCTCGCTCTGTCGCCAGGCTGGAGGGCAGTGGCATGATTCTGGCTCACTGCAACCTCTGCCTCCCAGGTTCAAGTGATTCTCCTGCCTAGCCTCCTGAGTAGCTGGGACTACAGGCATGCGCCACCACATCCAGCTAATTTTTGTATTTTTAGTAGAGATGGGGTTCACCAAGTTGGCTAGGATGGTCTTGATCTCTTGACCTTGTGATCCACCCACCTTGTCCTCCCAAAGTGAGGTCCTCCTTAAAACACTGCTCTGTGTGCTCCTTCTCATGGGCCCTTCTTCCTCCAACTCCCTTAAGCGCTGGAGCCCTCAGAGCCCAGCCACAGCTACTCCTCCTGCCTCTGCACATACTCCCTCAATCAGTCGCCCAGGTTGCTGGCACTGATATACCTGTACTGACATGCCCAGCCTGGACTAATCCCCAACTCATATACCCACCTGACCACCCGACCCTTTGCAGGGAGCTCTCATGGGCATCTCAGCCTTCAGGTGTCTAAATCTTCCTTGATCGTCCCAAAATCTTGCTTCTCTTCCTCAGTATGCCTGTCCAGCTGCTGTAGCCAGAACTGTTTGGGAGGAGTCAATCTACCTCTCCCACCCTTTATCATGCCATCTTCCTGATGTTGCCCCTAAAATATACCCTATCTCCAGCCAAGCTTCTCCAGCCCCAGCACCCACCCCCTCTAAGGCCCTCACACCGTCCACTGCATCACCTCCCGGCTGGCAGGTCCCTATTTCCACTCTTGCCCCAGAACAATCCAGCTCATACACACAACCTGTCCTAGTGTGTTTGGGCTGCTCTAACAAGAATCACACACTTGTAGCTTCTAAACATCAGAAATATATTTCTCACAGCTCTGGAGCCTGGGAAGTCCAAGATCAAGGGGCTGGCAGATTCAGTAGCTGGCCCCTTCTCAGTAAAAAAGAAAAAAAGTGACTTCCTCAGAAAGGAATATTAAATAATATCTGTTTGTTTCGTTAATGTCTACCTCCTCCACAATTAGTCTGCAAACTGTCCAAAAACAGAGACCCTCCTGTGGCATTCTGTTGACTCTGCAGAGTACCTGGCATGCAAAACACATAATAAATGCCCTAGAACTGATGAACGAATGACTACATGTGACGGTGTTCTGAAAAAAGCCAATGCACATAAAATACAGTTACAATTTTTAAAAAGAAAGCAAGATGACTCCAGAGAACATCCCCATCACCAGCAGGCAACTAAAGCTGGTAAGAAAA